>JAJJMA010117610.1:0-10890 GCA_023529015.1 Papaver nudicaule
AAGAAAGTCAAATTAAAGCATTCACTATAAGAGTATCCTAGTAATATTTGAATCATTAACCGGACCTAACACACACACACAAAAAAAAAGGAAACTTTTAAGTGAACAAATGGCTAAACAAATATCAAGGAACTAACACCATTCAGTTCACAGATGGACCATCTTTTTACTACCTTGTGGCAGTGTCATGATATGGCGATAGATCACCAGCAACCTACATAACCAACCCAACAACCTACACATCGATTTCACCAGCAATCTTTATTCCTGTTTGTCTTCAATTTCAGGTCTTAACCATTCAAAGATACCCATCGATTTGTTGGTGTAGAGGTTGTCTGTAGCATCTGTTCTTTCCCTTGGTATTTCTCTATAAAACTGAACCTAACTGTCTGTGTCTCTCTTATACTCGAACCTCCCTTCTAAACCTGGGCAAACCACCATCGAACCTTGCTTGGCAGTGAACAAATTTGCAGTGTTGATAAAATTTGCCTACAGAGAAAAAGAGAAAAGCAGCTAAATCAATAAAAATTACCCTAGATCCAATAAATCGAAATACCCTAGATCCAATAAATCGAAATACCCTAGATCCAAAATTACAACGCAAAATCAATAAAAAAAACCCAAAATGGAAAAGCCCTAATTTCCTTTCTATTTCAAAATAAATGTAAATCGAATTGAAACCAGGGGATGATAGATCGAATTAAAACCCTTTGAGAAAATTAAAACCCTTGATGTTTATATCGAATTGAACCTAACTGTCTGTGTCTCTCATGACAAGAACAACAATAATAATAACCCTAGAAATTAGGCATACTTTTCGATTTCAACCTAACAAAAGACACATACAAAAAATTGGATTGAAAGGAGATCTAGGAAGAATGAAGGAAGAGAACAGATGCTGCGTGAAACGAGAATGAAGGAAGAGAAGAGAGGAGAGGCTGCGTGAAAGAGAAAGAGCTGAGGTAGGTAGGTTTTTTTTTCTCTGGTTTTCTGCGAGAAAGAGAAAGGGAAAGATAGGAAGGAGGTGAGCGAGTGAGGATAAGGTTGTGGGAAAAAAAGAAGTAAAACGAATTATAAATCGGAAATATCTAATTTCCGGTAAAAAGACAAAACTGCCCCTGCATGCGCAACGGAAGATAACGTTGCCGTGACGTTGCGCAATAAAAAAAAAAATATATTTACAGCAACGTTAAAAATAAATTGCGCAACGTTATTTGACGTTGCCACGTGCGCAACGTCAAAAAACGTTGCAGATGCGAAAAAAAAAACGTTACAAATCAGACCCTGTGGCGTAGTGCTAGTTACTTATTTGTTTCAGATTTTTCGATCAAACTACTCCATTATAAATTGTTGGTTGATATAAGAAACTTTGTTATTTTATATACAAGCTGGACGATCAACAAAATGGAGAGGAAGGTCAGGAGCCCAATTCCTTAGCTACTGGTAAAACAATCAGTCCACTTATTCAATACTCTTGTGTTTCGATGTGTATTTTTAGTTTATCCTGTACATAACGCTAACAATTTCTCTATAAGCAGCAGCTGCCCCTAAACAGAAAAGAGCCTGCAGTGATACCACGCTTGCATCTTTCATGGGAAAGAGTAGGCCTAAGGACCTACGAGTAGCAATTCAACACAATATTCCGATGTCATTGGGGTGTTGCTAAAACAATCTCGCCGGTTCCAATGGCAGAAGCATTGGGATAAACAAGATGATGAGGCTAAGGATTGGCTGTGGGTTGAACTTATGGTTGTATACGCAGCAGCCATTTATATTTTGTTTGTTTATTTATGTACCATATGATTAGTCTTCGGGTTGTGAATTGCATGCCAAGTTTTTTTTTTCTGTTTTATCTATCTCAGGATTTGTTCACCTTAGATGATTGTCGTCAAAAAGCTACAGGAACAACCCTCTCCAGGTTGTGTTTTTCTGTTAATCAAGTATGTCAATTTATGCATGCTCCAACTACAGCTCATCTGAGTGCAGTTAAGAGGATACTCAGGTTTATTAAAGGCACTTTACATCATGGTTTGATATTTCAAAAGGGTTTTCAGGCAATACATAGTTACACTGATGCAAATTGGGCAGGACATCCAGATGATAGGAAGTCCACTGGTGGGTATTGTGTATTTTTTGGTGGAAATCCCGTGTCTTGGTCTGCAAAGAAACAAGCAACTGTAGCAAGATCTTCTACAGAAGCTGAGTATAAGTCTTTAGCTAATACAGCTGCTGAAGTGATTTGGTTGTGTCACTTATTAAGGGATTTGAATATCTTTCTGTCAGACCCACCAGTAATACTTTGTGATAACAAAAGTTCAATAGCTCTGGCTTCTAATCCTTTGTTTCATAGTAGAATGAAACACTTGGCTATAGACTATCATTTTGTAAGGGAACTGGTGCAGAATAAAGCCCCGTTTGGGATTGCTTTTTTTTCTAGCAAAAGCACTTTGTAACAAACTTGTAACAAACTTTTACTAAAAATTGTGTTTGGTAAATTCTCAAATTGCTGATATCTTTACAAAGGGCCTAGCAACTCCAAGGTTTGATTTTCTGAAGACCAAGCTGCATGTTGTTATCACACATCAGCTTGCAGGGAGGCAATAGAGAGTAGAAATGTTTTTAGTGTTGATTGTTACACCTCTGTAACATCAGTGTCAGTTACAGTTACATTGGTTGTTAGTTACTGTTTCAGTTACAGTTATGTATGTGTCATTCACACGTTTAGTAGCGTCTGTTGTAAGTGTTGAATTGGTCTGTGACAGCTACGGTACAGCCTGTCTTGTTTGTCTGATCAATTGTCTATTTAAGACACCGTTGTACTGTCGACTGGTAGTAATGAATTATATTTCCTTGTTTTGATTACCGATCTCTATCATATCACGCTCCCCTTTACGAATACCAGAACCAAGACCTGGAAAGTTCACTTGCTCGGTGCCACAACCCATGACAATAGTAAAAGATTCAAGGGCACCGTTATTTGAATTTACAGTGAATTTTTCTCTAGCCAAAATACCCGACGAATATGAATTGTCGGTGTATTCTGCTTTGTATGCACAATACTTGTTTTCAGCATCACATTTATCTTTGTAGCATAAAGCGTGGCCAGAGCCTCCTTTTCTTCTATTTGTACAAGGAAGTTGTTGATACGTACTTGAATTTTTGCACTAGTACAAATATCCACAAAGGTGACAGTTCAGATTTTTAGAATGTGACAACTTACCTAGATAACTGTCACAGTATATCTATAGGTGACACTTCACTTTGGAACTGTCATAGTTTTATACCAGTAACCATGACGGTTGACTAAAGTGTCACGATATTTATTTATTGTGACGGTAGTTTTTAAATACTCTAATTTTTGGCAGGATACAAGGGATCTTCTTGATGAAAAGTAGAATTAGCACCTTCGCATTGAGTCCATACAAGCTCGCTGCCGGTGTCAACCAGTAAATAGTATTTCCTGAAAGTTTGTGGTAAGCCATTAAACGTACCTAATCCTACCAATGCAACATAAGATGATCCAACAGCTTCGTAAGTCAGAGGTAAACGTGCAACACCGGGGTTTACCGAGTTTGTTTTTTGATTGAAACTTGGCATTTGTAACCCGATGTGACGTGATCTATATTTGGATTGTTGGATGAGTCTTTGAATCTTTCTTCTTGTGTGAGATGATCGCCTGGATATAGAGGTGATTCTTTAGAGTCTCTATGAAAGATCTTCATGCTAAATCCACTTGGATTGGTGGCGGTGACTGAGTGTATTAGAAAAACTGTTATTAGAAGTAGAATGAAATGAGTGATTAGAGCTCCATTATTTTCTATTCCACCCATTTTTGAAGATGTTATATTTTTTTTCTTCTAGCAATGTTGGAATGGTTTCTTGTGCTGAATATATATTGAAGAATAGTTACATACCATGATAAAAAAAAAATGTATATTTTTTGGTAATGGTTTGATCAACCATGTAATAGAAAATATTTTGGATTTTATTACTCATTAATTTCGCAAAATCGGTTTTTTTTTTTAATCCTAAATTTATTGGGAATAAGATTACAAATTTTAACCTAGGCATGGTGTTATTTTTGGTACTACTTTCATTGGATCCGAATTATTTTTGTGTCAAAAATGTTATATACTGTATTTTTTTATGGTTCAATGCAAAAATCACCATAACCCGGCCATCATTAATAATTCATGCAAGATGAACTCTGCAAGAAAACACATCAATAGAAGATCTGGAGGATGGATGAGTGTTATATAAATGACGCCAGGCCTTGACAGAGGATTAGATAATTAAATTATCATCAAGACTGCTGATAGCATTAATGGAACCCTCTTTAAATCCTGATAATTAAATTATCATCAAGACCCCTTGGATCCCTAGCTTAGACTCCTAGTACCGGGAAGAAGAACTCTAATTGAACACAATCTTTCTCTCCTTAAACTTCCATTCTAATGGATTCAGATAGATTGCTTATAGTAAATTTACAATGACCTGGTATTAGCGTGAATGAAAATGTACGGAGCTGTCGAGCATAACTACCGAGAGAAAGAGACTGCACTAGCAATGTGACATAACCTACAAATTGCTCAAGTGTGTACTACCATTAGATTTTGTATTTAAGGTCGAAAAATAGAACAATCATACAAGAAATGACATGAAAAAATAATTCGCTAAATAACTACACAAACATGTTGTCCCCATGATGCTACTCCAACTCTTACTCCTCTGCTCCACCAACTAATTACGGAGCAGGCTGTGTAATTTGTAATTACTTGGTATTGTAGCACCCATGGGAAGTCAGATTTCTATTAACCCTGAGATCAAATTCTTTGATGCCACAAACTGCTCAGATGCGCACTGTTAGTATATAGTGCTAAAGTTTTATAAAAGGCTTTTATTTTCAAAAAGGGCCACTTTTTTTCAGTGGTATGTTGAGTTTACTGCTCGGAATTAGATGCACTTAAATCTCCTTGGTTACGCTCAATGCAGTCACGACTCACGTAACTTTCAATACTCCCAAGTTCATAAATAAGGGTTGAAAAACAGTCCGTGAAACGTTTAAAGGTCACGTTAACCGTATAGGCCTCTGAAGCATCGGTCTATCGGTCTCACGTTAACCCTAGCTAGTTTCTTTTCTCCTGCGCTCTACTGGAAATTCCCAGGTTGAAGAAGAAAGAAAAGCAATGTCAAGTTTACCAGAAGAGATCTACCTCGACATCCTGCTGAGGCTACCAGTGAAATCAACGCTTGCCTGTAAGTGTGTTTGTAAATCTTGGTTTTCATTAGGGGTTCATTAATTAAATACCCCTAGAATTTAATCCCTTCAAAATTATCCTTTTCCATTTTTATATTTATCCCTCACCTTCTAGAAGTACCAATCCCGGAATTGTAGATTACCGAAATACCCTCTATAAATTACATAACAATAACAGAGAAACCATTTCACTTTCCCGTGTCTCTCTGTCTTCGCTCTCTCTCTACGCAGAAACCATTTCAAAATCCAAATTCTAAAAAAAACCTACTGAATCTCTTGAAAAACTAATTCAAATCCATCCAAATCAAACAAAACCAAATCAATTTTACTGATAGTATTTGAAGATTCGTCGATCGGAAAGAAAAAAAATCAAAGAAGAAATTAGGGTTTTGGTACTTATGTCGCCGTCTTCAAGAAGATTCAAAACAAACGGTAAATATGAAGATAAATTAGTTTAGATTTCGTAATATTTTGAATTTCTAGGGTTTTGGAAATGTATTTTGAATTTCAATGGTTTTGGTACTGCTAATTTGATCGGTAGCATATACACGAACTTCTACAGTGATTTAGATTTTTCTCACATACGGCATGATTTTATTGTTTTGAAAGTGTATTGTTTGTTAATAATTTTAATTCACACTGACAATTGTTGAATGATTCTCTACATGTACTTAAAATTTGATTTGGGAACTCCTGTTGGTGTTGACAAGTGATAAAGAGCAGGAAAACAACAATCAAAGGTAAATACACCGTTTCTTATTTCATTTGTGAAGATGTTAATGTTTTATTTGTGAAGATGTTAATGTTTTATTTGTGAAGTTGTGGTGATGTTCTACTATGTTTATATCTGAAGCCGTCGACTTTCGATGCGCGCAGATTGTAGACCTGCACTTGTTAATTAGGAGAAGACAATACCATTGAAGATATTAATAGCATTTGGATCTTGAAAATGCAGTTTTCATTCTTGCGAGGATTGTATCACTTTAAAGTTTTGATTTAAATAGTCGTTCGATATACTTTTATATGTAGCATAAAAATGAATGAACAAGTCAACAAATATGTGAATGGATGTTAATATATGCTAAATTAAAGACCGCAGGTGTGTATATATTTGGGTGTTTTGATGATGAAAGGAGTTTCCATCTTCTAGATTTTTTTCCTAAAATATCTTGTAGAGGGATTCATAGTATAGTTATGTTATGCCTTTCTCCAACTTCATGATGCCAAATTTTGACTATTACATTGATTGTTCAGGTCCAACACTAGAGCTGGCAAGAAAGAAAAATAGAATGCCATTGCGACATTCAGTTACAGGGGCCGGAGTTTCACTCACCATATGAATACATGCTAATCAAGACCTAACTACCAACTTGAAATCCATCAAAAGCCACGAATGGAAGAAAGAGGAAGATAAAGGTGTTATCAATCCTAATCAAAATTCCAACTAAACTGTAGCGTACAAATGACTAGTTCAACTTGTTTTATTTATACTTCTTGTAAAGATTACTAGTTCAACTTGCTTGGTTTGTACCTCTTGTACATTTTAAGTGATTTTGGTGTACAGTTGCCAATTGTGATTTGTGGATGAATTTTAGTTAGTGTTGTTGGTAATGAATGTTAATATGTTATCTTAAAAGCATTGCAGGTATGTATAGCTAAGTTTGCTTAGCATACAAATAGGCTCACGCAAAAATTTAAATTTTCTTGGAGCTAGCTTGCCAAGTAACCGCAGGATTTATTGCCACCTTGGTAAGTTGGCACCAAAGGTAGAGCCAACTAGCCAAGATGACACCATAAATTGCAGCCAACTTGCCTAGTTGGTACCGTGTCCTTGAAATCTTTAACGAGTGAACCTAATGTGAGTCGAACATGCATCTTTTGACATGGGGCCAACTTTCCTGTTCCTATAAATAATTTATCAATCAATTGCATCATAAAATCTTTTTTAGGAGATTCAAGCATACCAAATCCGAAGAAGCCAAAATACAGCCAACTAGCACAGTTTGCACCAAAGGGAGAGCAAACTAGCCAAGATGGCACCAAAAAATCAAGCCAACTAGCCAAGATGCACCAAAATCCGCGGAAGCCAAATTACAGCCAACTAGCACAGTTGGCACCAAAGGGAGAGCAAACTAGCCAAGATGACACCAAAAAATCAAGCCAACTAGCCAAGATGGCACCAAAAAATCAAACCAACTAGTCAAGATGGCACCAAAAAGTGTTGCCTAGTTGGTACGAAAATTGTCTTTAACGAGTGAACCTAGCGTGAATCGAACACGCATCTTCTGACATGGAGTCAGTTGTGCTACCATTGCACCACAGATTCTTCTTAAGGATATACAACTATACAAGCATACCAAATCCTAAGAAGCCAGCAAAAAGTCAAGCAACTAGTCAAGATGGCACCTAAAAGTGCAGCCAACTTGGTACTGGAACTCATATACATATCAATCCAACTAACTAAACTTAACTAGTAGTTGCAGATACAATTGTTACTATTATTAAACAGTAATCCCAAAATGAGACAAAAATACATCGATACTCTTTACCCAATTTACTACGCATTTTTAGTAATTAGTTTTAGACTTAGTTTCTCAAAATGACTACATGGTGCAGTATGCATCTTTCTTGAGCAAGAGTATATTCATGGCAGAAAGTCTAGAGACTAAAAACATCTCAGCAGTCAAAACTAACCAACTAGACAATGACATCTAACACCTAAAATAGAACCAACTAGCACAACTTAGCACCAACAGTTTAGCCAACTAGCCAAGATGGCACCGGAACATAGAACCAACTAGTCAAGATGGCACAAAAAACTGGAGCCAAATTGTCTAGTTGGTAATGTTTCACGTAGTGTCAGTTATGGTACCATTGCACCACAAATTCACATATTCACATTCTTTACTTCTAGTTAGACTGTTTGAGACAAAATATAAAAATGATGGCTTATGTATGTCTGTCTATGTGCAGTTTTACCTCATGTGCCTACTAAATTGGGCAAAACTGTCTTTGTGTAGTTTCTATTATGATTATAGTTTGACACATACATAAAGACAGACAAAGTTCTAGGAAATTTAGAGCTAGCTTTTGCACTTACCTATCAAGCTCATCCCTCGAAGAAGGTTTAGCCAACTCTCAAAAGCTAAAAGTGAAAGGGGCACAAGATGGTTCACCGAACTCTCCAACATTTCTCATTCCATAACAAAAACGTTCCACCAATTACAAGCACATATCGCCAAGAAGTGGAGCCAACCCATCTGAAAGCGAGATCAATTAGTAATCTTATCGGTACATAAAAAATTAATGATGTTCAAATGAAAACAACACCTACTATTAACAAATTATATCATTGAATCAACTGAAATCCACATAAATTTGAAAAAAAAAACAATGAGCATTATAAAAGAATACAAGTAATCTAAGTTTCTAACACTTGTGTGAAGTGATTAAACCACCGTCATAATCCACTTAACTATTTACTGATTCCAAGTAAAGCAGGGTCATCAACCACAAAATTTATCCAGTATTTCAAAGGAGAAATATAAAAAACCACACTTCAGTGAGGTGGCTACAACTGTTCAATATGGAGATTACATTAAATGCCTACTCCAAAGCAGTACCACATTGTTAAACCACAAGAATGTATGATTATATCCTTGTTCCGAGATAAGCTTGTTACAATGTTAACCAAGCAATAATATTAATGCCTCCAATACCTGCAACTGTGTTTACAACACTAACAATCGAAACCAACATTCAAAAATCTCTAAATAACAAAAAATTACTAAATTAAACTGCATATTTCATAGGAATATCGCTTGAAAAAAATGATTTATCAACAAACCTAAATCTAAACTGAATTCATATAATTTATCAACTAGCATTCATCAGTGAAAAATATAATATCAACCTAAAATCAAAATCAAAACCTAAAATTACAAATTTGTAGTTGTTTTAGAGGTGATCGAATTGAGATTAACCAAATACAAAAAAAAAAAAAAACACACACAGAATTCAACATAAATATCAAAATTGAAATCCAAAAAATTTTTTGGAAAAAAAATGACGATTGTGGTTAAAAACTAAAAGATACTAAACAAATCATCCAAACTAACGAGAACGGTAACCGTTTGGAGAAGAATCAAATCAAATTCAATTTCAAAACAAATTCGAGAATCTGTGAATTCTTCAACTTCAATCGCATCTTTGAATCTTCAATTTGAGAAAAAGCAGAACGAAAATTAAATCTCTCGATCTATACATATATACCTAATTGTAATCGGAAAGAAAAACTGAAATTCAAACCTAATCTCTCAAAAATCGATCTATGAAATATAATGAAGATGAAATTGAGATAGTCTCTGAAATTGAAACCTAATTTCTGTATCGGTTCCTCCGAATCTCTGGTTTAAGTTTTCTCTCTCTCTCTCTCTCTCGAGAAATGACGGAGATAACGATATGCTAACATGGAAGGGTAATTTTGGTATTAACTGGAAACTGGATTTCCTCTGATTATCAGCCCAGTACACATTTAACCCTTGAGGGATAATTTTGAAGGCCCAACAAAATGAGGGACAATTGTTCAATTTCCTCTTTTCATTAGTATCTGATCCTGATTTTGCTAAAAAACATCTACAACTTACTACTGCCCGAAACAACTGTATTCTAATGTTTGAAAGTAATAACGGGTATAAGTTGTATTACTCCTCGGACGCTGTTGTTGTTGAATTGGAAAACCCTTACAAATTCTTAAGAAATCCGAGAACTTCGATGTTGGGTTCGTATAATGGCTTGGTATACGGCTGGGATAGCCAGTTGCAATTGTTTTTTCTGTGGAACCCAGCAACAAAGGAATACATGAGATTACCGAAAACACAACATGATTTGGGTAAGGGGTTTGGTAGATTACATGGTTTTGCTTGTGATCCCAAGACTGGCGATTACAAGTTGGTAACTATTTATGGTTTTTGGCTTGGTAGGAAGAGTACTTCAGTTCATGTCTACTCTTTAAAATCAAACTCATGGAAAAACTTTCAATCCGTCGAATATGAACTGTGGGGTCGTAATTAAGCAGTCTGGGTGATTTTAAATGGAGCGATTCATTGGTTCGGTGGTAAGGGTGAAGCGTCCCCAAGAATGATAGTCTCAATGGACATCAGTGAAGAGAGATTTAAAGAAGTAGAAACTACCAATTAGTCCTAATATTACACTTTATATTTCAGTTTAGTCCTGTGAGCCAATCAAGATTATTATTTAGTCCTAAAAGTTTTTTGTTTGGTCCTAATATTTCTATTTAGTCCTTTTTTTATTGTTTGGCCCTTGGGTGAACGTTACCCACGCGGAGTGACATCATCATCCTTTTAAATATTACACAAATACCATTTTATCTTTTTATTATTTGTTCTTTATAAATCTAATGAAAATTTATTAAAAAATCAAATATCTCAAGAACTACAATTCGGAATTAAACAAATTTTATATATTCTGAAAGCTCTTGACGAGATCTATACAACGAGTACCATTGTCACTATGTTTCGAAACATTTTTTTTCATGTTACCCGGTGACGGATTTCATTTCAGAAAATGAAGTACTAAAACGAATTCATCTCATACTATGAAGTGCTAAAATA
>JAJJMA010117615.1:0-10024 GCA_023529015.1 Papaver nudicaule
GGCGGCAAGCGGTATCCATTGGAGTGAAGCCGATGTAGCCGATTCCAGGATAGCAGAGCTAGACTCCATAGACTCAAGGCGGGCCAAAGCAGAAGTATACATAGAAATGTATCGGAAAAGACTCTCCCGAGCATACAACAAAGTTGTAAAACCAAGAACCTTTCAAGTGGGAGACTTGGTTCTGAAGACGGCAAAATACATCCAACGAGACGCCACGGCACCAAAATTCGCTCCAAGCTGGGAAGGTCCCTATGTTATCTCCAAGGCATCCGCGAGTGGATACTACAAGATAGCCACCGTGGACGGAAAAGCAGAGGGGACTGTCATTAATGGCAAATGGCTGAAGGCGTACTACGCCTGAAAGAAAGAGGCAAGAAGCCATGACGCCACAACATGTGGCGCCCAAAAAAAAAAAAAAAAAGAAAACGCGCCCCAACGCATGGCGCCACAACCCATGGCGCCACAGCAAGGGGAGGCGAGAATGAAGCCGCAAACCCACGGACAGAGAAGCAAGCCCTACAAGATCACATAGATAGGCGCAGGATCAACGTTGCACCCCGCCAAGGATTAGCAAAGCCTTCCATCACGGCGGCGACGAAAGGAGACGGAACGTGGCCCTATCAGGCCAAGAGGCCACTCAGACGCGACCTTACAACAAAAGAAGTCGAGAGATCGTATACGAGGGAAGATTATTGGAGCAAACTCGGAGACGCAGGACACGTGGGGACTTAGGTCAGGAAAGAGAAAATTCATTCTTTTAGATAAAATGCTCAACTGTTTCTTTATTTCTAAAAAAAAAAAAAGTCTCAGTACATTTTTTCCATGAACGTCAGAGCTCTGAACAAGAACACTCTTCCAGAAACTAAAAGCCTTTCCCCCTGTCAAAACTCTAAAAACCAGACTTTCAAAACAAACCATCCAACAAGGAGTAGTCTCGCTTATAAAGCATCTCCACCCTCTGTCGAAAAATATCATTCTTCTTTCTCAGATTCTCAATCACCTCATTAACCTTGTCCGACTCTTTAACCAAAGCCTGTTCCTTGGCCTGAATGACCTTCAGCATTCGGCCGTCCTTATCAGATAATCCTTCCAAGTCCTGTTCAGCACGAAGAAGAGCCCTTGAACATGGGAAGATGTTAGAAATCATTCCAGTACGGTCTACCTTCACGATCTCGAGACGTTGATGAAGCCAGCTTACGTTGCACATCATCGCCTCCCGGACAGCAATGTGAGTCTCCCACTTCTGGATCATCTCAGAAGTTACGTCGTACAGCTTTTCTTCCTCCATCTCCCTGATCACAGGAAGAAGCAGGGAGACCATGGTGACCATAACGGGAGTATCCTTCATCAGTCGTTTGGTAGCGATATGACCGTACCTTTTCCAAATCTTCTCATAAAGATCTGCGTAAAGAGCTGGCACAAGGAAACCAGTGACGGACCTATGTTCTTCAGAAAGGGAAACCATCTCCGGAACAAAAGGGAGACCAGCCCACGAACGGTCGACCTCGTCTATTCCCAGGCCGGCATCATCAAGAACCGAACCTCCCTTGGATGAAGTGCCATCATTACCAGCACCGTCGTCGTCGTCTTCATCCACAGCAACAATTGAAACCGGAGAGTAAATTGGAGAGCCACTCTGGACAGAATGATTCTTCTTAGACACACTACGTGAGTAAATTGGAGAGCCACTCTGGACAGGATGATTCTTCTTAGACACACTATGTTTCTTCTTGCGAGGTTGAATCCCCTGAAGGAGAGGAACGATGTTCAGAAGAAATATAAAGAAGGGGAAGAAGAAGACGAACCAGCATAAAAGGCTTACCGAATCCCCTGCTGAGGCCTGAGCAGGCGGAAGGACCTCCTCGGGACTCAACTTCCCGGCACTCAGGCGTCCTCGGCTACGGGTCACCATGACCCTACACCGCAGCACCACAACCCTCCGTCAAGAGAACAGAACACGTGTTTAATAAAACTACGAAAAGATACTCACCGGACTCGGAATCCACGTTCTCCGCTTCACATAGGCTCCTCTTTGCGAAGATGAACCAGAGACGCTCTCGTCAGCCATGATCTCAGCCACTCTTCGTCTAGTGTAAGCTCTCTTTTGTGAGAACGAATCAGAGTTATCACCAGCCATGGATCTCAAAAAAACACCCATTGCAGAGAAGCTAGTATGAGAGGATGAAGATTATAATGATGCCTCGCACATGTATATATATACTGGTGAAACCCTAGAAATTGGATGCGTTATACACGGAGCGTAACTAAAACTCACAGAAGATAAAGATGAAAGGCGCTACGTTCAAAGTCATCGGTCAGATTCTATCAACGGACTCAAACGGGATCATCTCGAAGATTTCCTGGGAAGGAGGATGAACTTACACCAAGAAACCGGTAATCCATCACCCTCCCTTTTATCTAGATGACACCACCGACAAAGCACAAGTGTGATCTCGCATCCATATGGGTTTAGAAACCCTAGGAACTCCTTAGTCGAGTTGAGCTGAACATCGACCAGAGGACAGACCTGCGAAGTCTGTAGGGGCTACACCTGGAATGCCCCGAACCTCGAAAACATCGTCGTCCCGTTAAACAGAAACCTCCGTTTTAGCAACATGTACATACTTACATATGAATTTACTTTTAGTCCATTCCATGAGACCCCGTGCTAGTATTGAAGGGGAAACCTCGGACCGATCGAACTTGCCATCACCATCTGAGTGCTTAGCGTTAAACATTTTTGTTCCACACTAACCAGGGGACTTTCTGTAGATGGTGAAAAATGAGAGAGGGACAAGATTGTCAAAACACTCTCGAAACCATGCCTTATTAAAGGCAATCGCCTAATCAGGCTCATAGCTCAGAGTGCAACCCATTCCATGAGCTCGACAAACTCTCTATGAGCTCTCTCTTATAACTCCGGTGGGGAGGGTAATATCATAGTGCAGTACTAATAACCTCACCAACATATTAAACCCATTGATCTGCTTCATGTCGACACCCATCTCGATATCAGAACCAGGTCGCTTAATGGTATA
Source organism: Papaver nudicaule (assembly GCA_023529015.1). Taxonomy (NCBI): domain Eukaryota; kingdom Viridiplantae; phylum Streptophyta; class Magnoliopsida; order Ranunculales; family Papaveraceae; genus Papaver; species Papaver nudicaule. The sequence goes on from JAJJMA010117615.1 coordinate 3,039, forward strand.
CGGTGAAGAGTTAACAGAGACGTATCCTCATGGATTTCCTCTTAATACGACTCAACATACGAGTCTTGATGCAAACCTCAGGAATATTGAAGCTCCAGGCCGGTCCAGAGCTCTCTGAGAGGCATACATCAGCCTAAACAGGCTTAAGCAGATCTAATCCCAAGTTCAGGATGGTCTAGCCTAACATGGATAAACACGCCATGACCTCAAGTGTGTTGTAGCATAAGCACACACACACCACGACTAAGGTACAGGTTGCCCCAGAGTCGACCTTGGCTAGATGCCAAAGCCATAACGCTACATAGCATGGCACTCTGAACCATGGACCACCATGGATTTACAAGAAATTGGTGCAAAGACTCCACAAACCTACTTGTCCTTAGCTAAAAGCCAAGGCCACGCCACAAGACGCGGCGACAAACAAACTGGCCTTGGCGCCATGAACCATGGCGCCACAACAAGTTGGCCTTGGCCAAAGACCAAGGCCGTGGCGGCATAATTCATGGCGCCATGGAACAAGCGCAAAGCACCTTAGAAATTTGGCCCTGGCCAAAGGCCAAGGCCGTGGCGCCATGAGCCATGGCGCCACTACTATAAACCTAGCGCAAGGTGCTTCAACGAACTTGGCCTTGGCCAAAGGCCAAGGCCGTGACGCCAAGAGTCGTGGCGCCATAGAACTAGCGCAAAGCGCTTTAAACTTAGCCTTGGCCAAGGGCCAAGGCCGTATCCCCTTGGGCTATGGCGCTATGCACTCCTATGCACTTGCGCCCCATAGGCACTACGATCATATTTGGTCACGCCAGTTAGTCATGCGACTCTACTTTACTCAACTCAACTACGCAATATCCGCGTATCACTCGAGACATCAAAAACATCACACGGGGGGATAACTTTAGGGGTATTGGTCTGGCGGTCTACGACAGTTGAAAGAAACTGATAGAGATAGTTGACAGTTACGAGAAGATGGCGCGAGTGGACATGTTCTACACAACTCAGGCAGTTACGGAAACCAACCCATGTCCTCCACTCCTCCACTCTTCCACGACTTCCACCTCTCTGTCGAGAGATCATGGTGAGTTCAAAACTATAAGTAGAGGCTTCCTCTATCTTCCAAGGCAGAAGGGCTAGAACACTGAAACAGAAACAACAACATCAGAGCCTCAGAGAAAACACACCTGAGAATCCAAAAAACGTTTCTAGCCGTGGAGATTTCTAGTCGACTTCACGACGGAGATCTTGAACTCTTACACCCAAAACACATCCTCAACCTGATCTCAAGTTTCTTCGCTGTTTCCCTCCCTAGACCAACCTCTATCCTCTCTGTGACCGAAGCAAGACGTGAACGACCATCTTCTTGGTTTAGGCTCGTCTTGTTCGACTTTGATCTCCGAGCACTACGAAAGTACCCAGAGACGGTACATTGTTTTTGCAGGTAAAAACAGTTGGCGACCACAGTGGGAGATCATCCTCTCGGTCCCAGAAGGTCATCTATGAAGAAGCGTCTACCCTGGGAGATGACGGCGCAAGAATCTCACTTCAATACAACAATCCACGTCGGGAGCTTCACCGCCTACGACAAATCTGCAAAGGAGGAAGCTACCCTTCTCATCGAAAAACTATGTGAGACCCTCCACTTTTCTAAAGGACAGCGTATAGACACGTTCGAGGCCCTCAACTGCATTGCTTTCGAAGCCAACCTCACTCCAACCTTACCCAAGATTTCCGAAATGTCCATAATGGCTGAAGCACAGACGCAAGATATAACTTTCACCGACAAGGATATGCTGGCTGAGGAAGGACACAACCGTGCCCTCTATGTAACCGCTCACATCAAAGGTACGGAGTTCAAGAGAGCACTAGTCGACACCGGAGCAGCGGCCAACGTAATCTCCTTCAAAACTCTGAGAATCGCGAGAATTCCTAAACAACAAATAGTTTACCATCCCATCGTAATGAAAGACTTCGAAGGGAACAAAACGAGTACGTATGGACACATCAACCTGGAGTTGAAGATGGGGCCTATCCACACAAAGGCTAAGTTCCACGTTATCGAAAAGGAACCAGAGTACCACATGATACTAGGAAGGCCCTGGCTACACGAGAACAAAGTCGTTGCTTCTACTTACCATCAGTGCTTGAAGGCAGTCTTAAAAGAAGGTATCGTCCGTGTAACTGCATCCCCATCCCCCTACTCATCAATATACGACGCTGAGTTTGTAGATCCGAAAGACGAAGCGTCTCGACACCGAGACAAAGTCTACAGTATACCACTCCCGAACTGGACATCCCTGGAGAAAGGCGACCCGCAACAACAGTCAGGCGGGGACTCGAAGAAAGGAGAAGGAGGGAGTAAGGCAGGAGCGCACAAAAGGACGGGAAGCTTCGTGACGACCCAAGACGCTAAAGGGAGAGTGGTGTACCTCCGACGCCAGTTCTAGCAATTAGCAGGGGAGACTAGTCATAGCTCTCCCCGCCCCGGAGAATGCAACTACAACGAGCAACAAGTCGAAGACAAAGTCCAGGAAGCGCCCTCACAACTGCAAGACGGGACGGACTCCACCTCAGACGCACTTGAAACAATAAATATCGGAACAGACGAGTCACCCAGGCCCATCTTCATCAGCTCAGCCTTGTCACCTGAGGAGCGCGCCAAGTTCGTGGACTTACTAAAGGAATACCAGGACACGTTTGCCTGGACGTACGAGGAGATGCCGGGACTCGATGAAAAACTGGTAACACACCACTTATCCATAATTCCAGGTTCTAGACCAGTCAAGCAACAACCAAGGAATTTCAGACACGACGTGGAAGAACAGATAAAAGTCGAGATACATAAGCTGCTAACAGTGGGGTTCATCAAACCAATCCAACACACCACTTGGCCAGCAAATGTGGTGCCTGTTAAGAAAAAGAACGGTCAAATACGCTGCTGCGTCGACTTCAGGGACCTGAATAAGTGTTGCCCAAAAGATGACTTCCCGCTCCCGAATATCGACATGCTTGTAGATACCACCAGTGGACACACCATGTTCTCTTTCATGGACGGATACAGCGGGTATAATCAAATAAAGATGTACGAACATGACGCCCCGAGAACGGCATTTCGGACGCCCCTTGGGAATTTCTACTACACGGTTATGCCTTTCGGTCTAAAGAACGCGGGAGCCACCTATCAGCGAGCGATGGCAGCCATTTTCCACGACATGATGCACAAGGAGGTCGAGGACTACGTAGACGATGTAGTCGTGAAATCCAAGACCAGGGCGTCACACATAGAGATCTTACGACGCGTATTCGAAAGATGCCGGGAATACAAACTAAAGATGAACCCTTTGAAGTGCGCTTTTGGAGTTTCTTCAGGGAAGTTCCTCGGGTTCCAAGTAACAGAAAGAGGGATTGAGGTCGACCCGTCCAAGACCCAAGCCATTACTACCATGCCACCGCCTCGGACGGTGAGAGAACTAAAAAGCTTCACGGGGAAAGTCTCTTATATCCGACGCTTCATCCCGGGACTCGCCCAATTCGTGGCTTCGTTCACCCCCTTGCTGAAGAAAGATGCTACATTCGCCTGGACATCTGTCCAACAAGAGGCGTTCCACAAAATACAACAATTGCTCCTATCACCGGCGGTCATGAAGCCCCCCGCGCGAGGAAAACCACTACTTCTCTACACTGCCTCGAGTGACGTCGCAATCGGAGCACTGTTGGCACAAGAGGACGAAGGAGGGGTGGAATGCCCGGTCTACTACATCAGCCGTACTCTAAAGGACGCGGAGCTTCGATATCCCAAAGCCGAGAAAGCCTGCCTATCTCTGATCTTTGCAGTACATAAACTTCGACATTATCTCCTTTCCAACCCAGTGGTCCTGATGGCGAAGGCAGATCCTATCAAATATCTCCTCTCGAAACCCGCCCTGATTGGGAGACCAGCAAGGTGGCTACTACAGATGTCCGAGTTCGACATAGCTTGTGTGTCTCCGAAGGCCATCAAAGGGCAAGCAGTAGCCGACCTTCTTGCAGCATTCCCAGGAGAAGACTCAACGACTCTGCACAAAGAGGTACCGGGAGAGTTTCCCGAGATAACGTTGATAAAAACAGACACATGGCTGTTATACTTCGATGGATCCGCCACCCCGAGCGACAATACTGGAGGAGCGGGCGTCATCTTGGTATCCCCAACGGGTGAAGTATTCTCTCACTCGTTCAAATTGGATTTTAAATGCACCAACAACTCGGCCGAGTACGAAGCCTTCCTCCTTGGACTATCATTAGCCAAACAAGCAGGAGCTACTCACCTCGAAATTAGAGGCGACTCCAAGCTGCTGGTAAATCAGATGAACGGAGTATACTCTCTCAAGGAAATCACCCTTGCTCCTCACAGAGCAAAGGCACAAAAGTTGTTGAACCACTTCGCTGACGCCATCATAACACATATTGGACGCACTAACAACAGACACGCCGACTGCTTAGCGACCTTGGCGTCTAAACTCCAGTTCAAAGGAGAAGAAGAAACTGTGACAGTACGGAGACGGACCGCTCCCTCAACTTGGATGGCGGAAGGCGAGCTCATACTGGACAATGACTGGCGAACACCCATTATCGAAGATCTAGGTAACTATACTACCACACGAAAACTCGGGGTAAAAGAGTTAAAACACTTATTTCTTTTCCATGGGGTGTTGTACCCAGATGGGTCACTGTCACGATGTTTGGGAGAACTTGAAGCACAACAACAACTCGAACATGTCCATGATGAGATTTGCGGACAAACTCTTGTCGTAACTTTGTATCGAAGACTCCAGAGGCTTGGCTACTATTGGTCGACGATGGAAGCACAATCCCGGGCTCTACAAGAGACGTGCTCCAACTGCCAGGATCCCCCTCATCATCCCGAGGCCTTAGTGTGCCAGCCTTATGAAGATTGGAGAGAACCTTTCATCAAGTACCTCAACGAGCAAGTCTTACCGGAAGATCAACACCTAGCTAGCCGTTTGATTAAAAGATCCAGAAGGTTCCTCTACCACGAAGGAATGTTATATCGCAAAAGCTACGGGGGAGATTTACTTCGCTGCTTGTCGGACGAGGAAATCCCCACAGTTCTGAGAGAGATGCACGAAGCAGAACACCAAGGGAAGAGGAAGTTGTTCCTACAAATCCATGAGAAGTATTACTGGCCAACCATGGAAGACGATGCGGCATCGTTCGTACAGAAATGCCACAAGTGCCAGACTCACGGAAACCTCATCCATACCCCATGCCTGCCGCTGCGATCAATCAGTAGCCCCTGGCCGTTTTACAGCTGGGGACTCGACCTCATTGGGAAAATCAGCCCGCCTTCCTCGAAGAACCAAGAGTATATCATTACCGCAACAGAGTACTTCAGCAAATGGGTAGAGGCAATACCCTTGAAGAGCACAACCGGTGTCACAATCGCAGCATTCATCAAGGAGCACATCATCTGCAGGTTCGGGATCCCTAAACACATTATCACGGACAACGGGACACCGTTTGTTAACAAAGATGTGGCGAGCTTACTCTGAAGGTACGAGATCCAACACATCTGCTCCACACCTTACTATCCCTAAGGGAGCGGACAGGCAGAGAGTACCAACAAGACGTTGATTCGGATTATTAGCAGAACTATACACGACAACCCGAGGTCATGGCACGAACAGTTGCCCATGGTATTATGGGCCTACAGGATCTCTCCACGAAGCTCCACCGGGACGTCACCCTACTCGCTAGTCTATGGCGCCGACGCCATACTACCAGCGGAATTAAGGTACCGTCCGCACGTGTCGCGGCGGCAAGCGGTATCCATTGGAGTGAAGCCGATGTAGCCGATTCCAGGATAGCAGAGCTAGACTCCATAGACTCAAGGCGGGCCAAAGCAGAAGTATACATAGAAATGTATCGGAAAAGACTCTCCCGAGCATACAACAAAGTTGTAAAACCAAGAACCTTTCAAGTGGGAGACTTGGTTCTGAAGACGGCAAAATACATCCAACGAGACGCCACGGCACCAAAATTCGCTCCAAGCTGGGAAGGTCCCTATGTTATCTCCAAGGCATCCGCGAGTGGATACTACAAGATAGCCACCGTGGACGGAAAAGCAGAGGGGACTGTCATTAATGGCAAATGGCTGAAGGCGTACTACGCCTGAAAGAAAGAGGCAAGAAGCCATGACGCCACAACATGTGGCGCCCAAAAAAAAAAAAAAAAAGAAAACGCGCCCCAACGCATGGCGCCACAACCCATGGCGCCACAGCAAGGGGAGGCGAGAATGAAGCCGCAAACCCACGGACAGAGAAGCAAGCCCTACAAGATCACATAGATAGGCGCAGGATCAACGTTGCACCCCGCCAAGGATTAGCAAAGCCTTCCATCACGGCGGCGACGAAAGGAGACGGAACGTGGCCCTATCAGGCCAAGAGGCCACTCAGACGCGACCTTACAACAAAAGAAGTCGAGAGATCGTATACGAGGGAAGATTATTGGAGCAAACTCGGAGACGCAGGACACGTGGGGACTTAGGTCAGGAAAGAGAAAATTCATTCTTTTAGATAAAATGCTCAACTGTTTCTTTATTTCTAAAAAAAAAAAAAGTCTCAGTACATTTTTTCCATGAACGTCAGAGCTCTGAACAAGAACACTCTTCCAGAAACTAAAAGCCTTTCCCCCTGTCAAAACTCTAAAAACCAGACTTTCAAAACAAACCATCCAACAAGGAGTAGTCTCGCTTATAAAGCATCTCCACCCTCTGTCGAAAAATATCATTCTTCTTTCTCAGATTCTCAATCACCTCATTAACCTTGTCCGACTCTTTAACCAAAGCCTGTTCCTTGGCCTGAATGACCTTCAGCATTCGGCCGTCCTTATCAGATAATCCTTCCAAGTCCTGTTCAGCACGAAGAAGAGCCCTTGAACATGGGAAGATGTTAGAAATCATTCCAGTACGGTCTACCTTCACGATCTCGAGACGTTGA
>JAJJMA010117619.1:0-11048 GCA_023529015.1 Papaver nudicaule
TTTTTTTTTTTATGTGTGTGGCCTGTTGAGGCCAGGTTTGGTGGCGCCATGAATATGGCGCCATATACATACTCGTAAAGGATTATTTATATGTGTATATATATATATTTTAGGGCGGTTTCGTCATCGATTGAAGCCAAGTTGGCGGTGCCATGGCTATGGCGCCGCACACATGCATGGATTTTTTTGTCGTATATGTATTCTGCTAAGCCTTTATGCCTAGGCATTTATGTTTTTAGAAAATACGAGTAGCGATGACTTACTCGAGTTCCGTTTGCATGTTGTAGAGGAAGCGAAGCAGTGGCGTCATTCCCGCGCTCCTTGTTACTGCTGCGCCTAGTTCCGAGGACAAGTTCTTCGATGCGTACAAGTATATTGGCAAGAGGACTACTCCGCTTACTAGTCGGGACAATCCAGGGGCTCGTTTTGCTCTAAGGTATAATAACAGGGTTAAGTTTCCGTCTCCAGTCGTCGCGCCTGGTGAGATCATCAGGTTCTCCTTGGAACGAGGCGACTATGAAGCCTCCTCTGTCGATTTCCGCGGTCCGAGAGCTCCTTTGGTCAGTGGATCCCTTGGTTAGAATCCATGTTGAATGACAAGAAGGTGTATGATATCTTAGAAGACGTCGGGATTGCACACGCATTGAAAGCGTCTGGAAAGTTGAGAGTATATGCAGATGCCGACGGTGTTGTTGCATTCGCCTCTCGCTGGTGTAGGTCTACGAACACCGCAGTTACAGGCTTTGGAGAGGTTACCATTTCTTTGGAGGCGGTAGCGTCCCTGTATCATCTTCCGGTACTCGGAAGCCTCCCGCGGGACGACCAACCAGGGGTCTTTCACGACGCTTTGATTGATGAAATAAAAGCGAAGATTAGTCAACTTTATTTACCCAATGCTTCCGCCGATGAGAATTACACGAGGTGGATTCTTCACTGGTATTCATCTGGAGGTAGGGCCGACGCTCTCAGCAACACCCAGATCATAGCTGCATTCCTCACGCTCTGGTTGTCACAGATATATTCGAGGACGATCCAATCGGGACACTGAAGCCTTCCGTTGTTTCGTACGCGGTTTGGCTGGCGCGAGGAATTCCTTTACCAATTGGGAGTCTGTTCCTTGGGTCCCAGTATGCACATCTAAGTGCTTTGGCTGAGAATATGTCCGGTTCCTCTACGAGCCGCGTTTCATCGTTCGTCAACCTCCCTTTTCTCCAGGCTTTCTTGTGGGAACACTACGTGCATTATGCTCCGCAGGGGGGTCTTCCTTTGGATTCATCGGAGTACGCCAGGATTATGTGGTGGAGCGACAAATATCCCAAGAACTCAGCAAGGTTGATAGATTTTCTAGACAGAGATGAGTGTGTCTGTTTCCGTACGTGGTGTAAGGTCTATGATGACAGAGTCTTTCAATTCGAAATCGCGACTGAGGATGACGAAGTCGTTTTGCGCTCCGGGTCTCGGGGTCTCAATAACTTTGATCACTACGGGCAACAGGTGTTCATGTGTAGCAGCGTTTCCGGCTTCATCTTCGGCTTCTATCAGGGAAGACTGGTGAGGCAGACGTATAACATTGATAGAGCGGCGTGGTTTATGGGATTTGATCAGGACGTGCCCTTTGATCGTTCCCTCTCTCCACCGGGGGACGACCTGCGTGCGTATTTAGATCCTACCCAGGATCTGGGGAGGAAAGTTGTCTTCTTGGTGGCCGGTAGGTTAGTGAGGGTCAGTCCCGAATACAACCTGTTCTGGGACTATACGTTGACGGTTCTGGGCAACTTTGTGTAGAAGTTGAATGCGAGCGATAGGCATACTTTTACTCTAACGCCTCAGGTAGTTTCCTTTCCGAATCCTCATGTATATGCTTTGCTTGTCCTGCCTAGGTTAACAAGATTCCTTCTCCTGGTGACAGATGGCGCCTCCTCCGTTGGTTCAACCTAAGAAGAAGATTAAATGTAACAGGATGGAATTACCTAAGGGTTGTTTCATTGCTCCTTCCCTTGTGGCGAGTTCGTGTTCCTTCCCATTTCGAGTAAGTAGTTCTCACTTCGGGGAAGCCTCTTGTCTCATACAGATATATATCTACCCTTCCTTGGTTGACCTCTTTCCGTTGTTTCTGTAGGGTTCGGTACCAGAGGGGTGTGCTGGCCTTACGGAGTCCCCAGTTGTTGATGTGGAGGCGATGAAGGGGGTAGACGAGATCGATGCGAGCCTTGAGACGAGGGAGGAGGTAGACGAGCCTATTGGTGCGAATCTTAAGACTTCTTCTTCTCTTCTTATCGATGCTCATGACCGCACACTCATCCAAGTGAACTTGTTGGAGCTTATTGGTCTTTTCTCTTTCAGGTCCACTTTCGCGTTACCGGTATCACCTAACTATAATCCCGTCTCTACAGGAACAGGGGGACGAGGGTCGTGTCGATGCTATCTCGGAGAACGTGAAAATGTTGGAGAGTGGGGATGACTTGAAAGGTGACACGACTTCCTCCGAAGCTCTCGATGAACGGACGTCAGAAGATGACGTGGATACCAATCTTCCCCAGGTTACTGACGAGGTCGTTTCTGGCGACATGGAGGCAACTGACGGTGGTACGGACGTGGCGTCTCCTATCCTGGTGCTGGGGTTGCTTTTCTTTCGTCTGTTAGTCGAGTTCGACCCGGGTACGTCTTGGTGGGGAACTTCCCAGTAGCGAGTAAGTACCAGGCGCTATACACTCGCATTTGGATGAAGTTCGGCCATATTGCCCATGAGAGGGAGCAGAGGTTGCTCTCTGAGTCGCTAGTCGGCGTTCTGTTGTCGAGGGTGTCCGAGATGGCTGCTCAATCCATTGACTCCGCAGACCCGCTTGATGTCCAAGATTGGGAGGATTCTATAGTTGCAGCTGAGTCTAAGGGTTTCAATGTGGCTTGGCTGCGGGATAGGTTCGAAAGGGCTAAGGCTCAGGGGTCCCTGGAGATCCTCCAGTATAAAGAGAAGAAGGTAGCGGAGTTGAAGGCCGAGTTGCAGAGGGATGAAGAGGAGCTGGAACAGCTAAGGCTATCTTGCAAAGGTGGACCTAGTGGGGTCTTGAGTGATATTCTCGAATAGGCGTCTTTTTTTTTTTATTGAAACCCTTAGTCTTCGAATGATGAGTAGGATGTAGGTTTATATTGATTGGATTGGTTCATGTTTTTTAAGGGAAATAAAATGCTTTTCTTAATTAATTCTGCTGAAATGGAAATCCTATCTGTTGAAATGGAAATCCTAATCCTATCTACTGCACGCTATGACGCGCTGCTTTGGAGGAATGAAAATACAATAAACAGGAGGCTTAGTGTCGTCCTCCCTTAGGGTTTTGGTGAAGACCCTGCTAGACCGAATTCGATCCCATAGCTGATATGGTATGGGTTGAACCACGATCAGGAAAGAGTTCCTTCACTCTCTTTCCAAACCTTTCCTTATATGTGACTGCGTCCTCCCCTATTTCTTGTTTGAGGTTGAACAGTTCCGCGTATTCTCCGAAGTCTGGAATAGTTCTTAGGACCTCGGGTGGTATGTTACTGGGGATGAGCTCGTCTTCTCCTCGGATCTTGTCGTTGCGTAGCTTGTCACGTATAACTCCAGATTCCTGAAGAGCTTTGATGAAGATTCTAATATCTGTGCCGATGTCTATTGCCGGTTTTCCTGGGTTTTCCTCGTGGCGAGTCCCCAGTGACTCGGTGAATGTGGGTTATCAGATACGAGAGAGGTGGACGAAGTACCTTCTTGGTTGAGGGGGCTCTCATCGGCCTTCGTGGACTTTGTGGGCGTGGTTACTGTCTCGCTCTTCTGCACAAACCGCTTCATGAATTCCAGGGGAAGTACCTCCTGGTTGTTGTAGATCCATGGGCGTCCCAGCACCATGTCACTTTCGACTACCCCCTTAACAATGTGGAACTCCGCTATAGTTGGAATCGTGGCGATTTCGACGGGGAGGTCGATCCACCCGTAAGTCCGCACTTCGGTTCCGTCAGGTCCTTTGATGATGGTCGGGGCACGGACGGCTTTGCTCCGCGGGATGTTGACGGCTCTGAGAGTCTTAACTGAGAGGATGTTCACTGGGGATCCTGGGTCGATGAGCGTCTTTGAGAATTCAGCGTCAGACACGCGGGTGGTTGTGAGGAGTCCCCAGTCTTGTACTCCTGCTTGTGGCTCCTGCTTGGGCATCGTCCGGTCGTTTACTTCTTTGAAAGGTAGGCGTTTCCCTGCTACCACCACGTTAAGCGCTGTGAACATGTCTTTCCGCTGTGGCTTCGAGAGACAGAGGGTCTCACATAGCTAGTACATTATCTCCTCTACTCTCTCATTCACTGGTCGTTCCGGTAGCATGAATGCTCGAACAGGTAGAGGATTTTGATATACTCCTTCGTTCCCTAGGTGTAGTTCTCCGGACTCTACCTTGGCTTGGAAAATCCGCTTAAGGGTGAAGCAGTCCCTGGTAGAGTGAGTAGTAACTTGGTGGTAGCGACAATACCTTGGGCTTGCGACTTCTTCAGCTGTAGGAGGGCGTTGAGGTATAGGGAGTGCGACTACCTCGTCCTGGATCCAAGTGTCTAGCAGCTCCAGTACCTCCTCCATGGGGAACGGGTAGTCTGGCACTTCTGATCTGGCTTTCTGCCTCCGCATCTCCGGTTGTTGTGGTCCTCCTTGGTTCGTGTTCTTGTTTGGGGTTTCCGGAGTTGAATTAGCGCGTTTTGGATGCGTTACCTCTGTGGCGCTCCCTTTTCTCTTCCCTCCTTCGCTGACGGCGCCCATGGATGGTAAGTTGTTGTTATACTGTTTGTTAATCAGTCTCCTGTCGCCACGAGTGGCACGAGTCTCCTCGCTCCTGAAGGGTTTAGCTCTTTCCAGCAGAGCGGGAGCAGTGGTGGCGGACCTCTTTGCTGCTTCATGGAGTTCAGAGAAGGTCTGGAAGCGGAGGTTCTCTAAGAGGGCTCGATAAACAGGAATCATCCCGTTGATGCAAAGTTCCACTAACTGTTGTTCCGTGACGTTCGGATCGTGGCAATCAAGGGCTTGAACTCTGAATCTCTTGACGTAGTCATTCGGGTGTTCGCTAGGCCTCTGGAACATCCTGCCGAGATCAAATAGTGTTATCTGCTCAGACACGAAGAAGTACTTGCGGTAGAATGCGCTCACCATCTCGCCCCAGGTCCCAATGCTGTTCGGGGCAAGATTGTTGTACCAGGTGTAAGCTCTTCCAGTGAGAGACTTCGAGAATTCCTTGAGCCTCAAGACATGGTTGTACTCGTGTTCCCCTAGAGACTCCAGAAATCGCGAGATGTGTTCACGTGCATTCCCAGTCCCGTCATACAGGGAGAAAATGGGCGACATGTATCCTTTGGGGAGGGCAATCCTTTGGACCTCGTGCGGGTACGGTGGATGGTGCTGATGGATGGGTGACGTCACATCTCTTTCCCGGTTTCGTAGCAGCTTTTCCAAGTCGTCTGCCGTGACATAGCGGGACGGTTGTCCTCCCCTCTGTCGAGATTCTTCTGGGAGAGAGGGCGCTTCATCGTCTCGGACATGGATAACCGTCAAGCGAGGATCCGTGGTAGCATCTTCAGGGGTCTCTTTGACTGGTGAACTCGACAGCTTCGAGGTTAGAGTCTTGAGACAATCCAGGATCCCTTTTTGAGTGTCGAACATCTTGATTTGACTTTCTGCGAGGGCGTCTTGTCGTCTGGCCAATTCCTCCATGGTTAATGCTTCCCATACTCCTTTTCCTTTTTCGGTGGTAGTGTTGACCTTGGTTGTGGAAGGAGGGTTCTTGCTAGCGGTGTGGTTCGGAGCATTAGAAGTAACTGGGGTGATGGGGATAGCTGAGATGATAGGTGTTGAAGAGGGATTATCGGGGGTAACAGGTACGTTGGGATTATTGCTGGATGCAGGTGGGTTAGTAAGTGCGGCGTTGGAGGCTACAGCACCGTCAGTTGAAGAGTTGGGGTTTCTGGTATCTGATCCCGACCTTAGTTCAACCATTTTCGAGCAAGCTTCTCTGGGACCGAGAGAATGATCTCCCACTGTGGTTGCCAACTGTTTTTACCTGGAAAAACAATGTACCGTCTCTGGGTACTTTCGTAGTACTCGGAGATCAAAGTCGAACAAGACAAGCCTAAACCAAGGATGGCCGTTCCCGTCTTGCTTCGGTCACAGAGAGGATAGAGGTTGGTCTAGGGAGGGAAACAGCGAAGAAACTTGAGATCAGGTTGAGGATGTGTTTTGAGTGTGAAAGTTCAAGATCTCCGTCGTGAAGTCGACTGGAAATCTCCAAGGCTAGAACGTGTTTCGATTCTCAGGTGTTTTCTCTGAGGTTCTGTGTGTATTCAAGTGTCCTGAATATTCTGGTTGTTCTCGTTCTGATGTTCTGCCTTGGAAAATAGAGGGAGCCTCTATTTATAGTTTGAACTCACCCTGATCTCTCGACAGAGAAGGTGGACGTCGTGGAAGAGTGGAGGAGTGGAGGACATGCGTTGGTTTCCATAACTGCCTGAGTCGTGTGGAACATGCCCACTCGCGCCATCTTCTCGTAACTGTCCACCATCTCCATCAGTTTCTTTCAACTGCCGTAGACCGCCAGACCAATACCCCTAAAGTTATCCCCCCGTGTGATGTTATCTCGAGTGAGTGATACGCGGATATTGCGTAGTTGAGTTGAGTAGTACAACTGATTGTCATGACCAACATGATATAGTGTCTCCTGAACACAAGTATAGAAGTGGCCTTGGTCTTTGGCCAAGGCCATAAGTGCTTGATTGCGCTTTGGCACTAGTTATAGTGGCGTCATGGCTCTTGGCGCCACGGCCTTGGCCTTTGGCTACGGCCAACTTGTTGTGGCGCCATGGACTATGGCGCCACGGTCTTGGCTTTTGGCCAAGGCTAATTCATGACGCACTTTGGCGCTAGTTATGGTGGCGCCATGGCTCATGGTGCCACGGCCTTGGCCTTGGGCCAAGGCTATCTTGTTGTGGCGCCATGGATTATGGAGCCATGGTCTTGGCCTTTGGCCAAGGCCTACTTATTGTGGCACCATGGAGTATGGCGCCACGGCCTTGGCCTATGGCCAAGGCTATCCTGTTTGCAGCTATGTTCTTTGTTACAGCCTTGGCCTTTGGCCAAGGCCAAGTAGGTTTGTGGCATTTACGCCATGGCCTTGGCCTCTTGGCCAAGGCTGATTTTCGTGAATTCATGGTGGTCCATGGTTTATGGTGCCATGCTATGTGGCTTTTATGGCTTTGGCATTTGGCCAAGGTCGACTTTGGGGCAGCCTGTGCCTTAGTCGCGGTGTGAGTGCTTATGCTACAACACACTTGAGGTCATGGCGTGTTTATCCATGGTATGCTAGACCTCCCTGATCTTGGGATTAAGTCTGCTTAGGCCTATTTAGGCTGGTGTATGCTTCTCAGAGAGCTCTGGACCGGCCTGGAGCTTCAATATTCCTGAGGTTTGCACCAAGACTCGTATGTTGAGTCGTATTTAAGAGGAAATCCATGAGGACGCGTCTCTGTTGATTCTTCACCGTGTACCATCAAGCGAGACTTAGCTCTGAGCATATCAATGGGTTTAATATGTTGGTGAGATCATTAATACTGCTCTATGATATTACCCTCCCCACCGGAGTTATAAGAGAGAGCTCATAGAGAGTTTGTTCAGCTCATGGAATGGGTTGCATTCTGAGCTATAGAGATGAGCCTGAATAGGCGACTGCCTTTAATAAGACATGGTTTCGAGAGCGTTTTGACAATCTTGTCCCTCTCTCATTTCTCACTATCTACACCAAGGTACAAAGGAAGTTTTTGTCGAGAACTTTGAGGTGGCGAAACGACCATCAATTAAGGAGTGGACTACATACTCAAGGAAAAACAATACCAACAGAAAAGGTGGTATAGTAAATCATGGACGGACATGTGACACTAACCCATTTAGCATACTTGGGTCAGACCCTAATGATGCGAACGTGGTGGTCATGGAAGCAATATCAGAGAACTTGGAAGAGGAAATAACAGAAGAAAAAGATAGTAACAAGTCAGACCATGAACATAGGTATGAAGAGACCTTGAAAATTTTACCAGAGACCAGATAAGTTAAGGAGGATGATGACGGTAACAAGGATCAAGCGGAAGAAGTTGCAAGAAAACATGTGATGAATGATGATAGTGTTGTATCAGATGAAATGAATGATGCTACTGTTGCTAGCATGCTTGTTAAGAAGAAGAAAATTTCTAACAAGAAGAAAGAAATTTCAAAAATCGATGAGATTCAAGAAGATAGTGAGTTGGATGTTGAGGTTGATAATTTTACTCAAACGGTTTCGAAAGGAGAGAGTTCCACTTCCACCGAGCATTCCATTCCACCAGGTTTCGAAAATTATAATAAATTTCATGATCTTGAAGAGGAGGGGGTTGCTACTGTAGATGGTGAAAAATGGGAGAGGGACGATATCGTAAAACTCCTCTCTAACTACGCCTTACCTAGAGGCAATCGCCTATTCGGGCACATCTCTATAGCTCAGAATGCAACCTATTCTACGAGCTGAATGTACTATTTACGAGTTCTCTCTTATAACTCCCGGTGGAGAGGATGATATCATAGTGCAGTACCAATAATCTCACCAGCACATAAACCCATTAATCTGCTTCATATCGACATCGCTCAGAATTCCTCGATATCTGAACTAGATTGCTTAATGGTGCATGGTGAAGAGTTAACAGAGACGCATCCTCATGGATTTCCTCTCAAAATGTGACTCAACATCCGAGTCTTAATGAAAACCTCAGGAACACCGAAGCTCTAGGCCTGTCCAGAGCTCTCTGAGAGGCATACAACAACCTAAACATGCTCAAGCAGACCACACTCTGAACTCAGGATGGTCTAACACACC
Organism: Papaver nudicaule; assembly: GCA_023529015.1. Lineage (NCBI taxonomy): Eukaryota > Viridiplantae > Streptophyta > Magnoliopsida > Ranunculales > Papaveraceae > Papaver > Papaver nudicaule. The sequence goes on from JAJJMA010117619.1 coordinate 8,898, forward strand.
ATGGATAAGCACGCCATGACTTCAAGTACGCTATAGCGCAAGCATGCGCACCATAACCAAAGTAGCGTAGCCAGAACGCACCAGCTACGACAAGGTTGGCCTTGGCCTTTGGGCCAAGGCCGATGGAGCCATATATCATGGCGCCATAAGAATTCAGCGCCATAAGCGCTATGAAAATTGGCCTTGTCTAAGGGCCAAGGCCGTGATATGCCCAGATCATGGCGCCATAAGTGCTTGACGCCATGAAAACTCAACCTTGGCCAGAGCCAAGGTGCCATGCTATGGCGCCATAACCATGGCGCCATGAATCCCCGGCCAAGGCCATTCCTACACACTCACTATGCATGTCTCAAAAGCGCCACACTCACGCTGGCCACGGCATCATAGTCACACGACATTTCTCAAACTCAATACAACTACGCAATACCTGCGCATCACTCGAGATATCAAAACATCACACGGGGGGATAACTTTAGGGGTATTGGTCTGGCGGTCTACGACAGTTGAAAGAAACTGATAGAGATGATGGACATTTACGAGAAAGTGGCGCTGAGTTGACATGATCTACACGATCCTAGCAGTTACCGAGAACGACTCATGTCCTCCACTCCCCCACTCTTCCACGACTTCCACCTTCTCTGTCGAGAGATCAGGGTGAGTTCAACACTATAAATAGAGGCTTCCTCTATCTTCCAAGGCAGAACAACTAGAAGACGGAAAAACTCCAGAACCTCAGAGCAAACAGACCTGAGTATCCAACACACTTCTAGCCTTAGAGATTTCCAGTCACCTTCACGACGGAGATCTTGAACTCTTACACCCAAAACACATTCTCAACCTGATCTCAAGTTTCTTCGCTGTTTCCCTCCCTAGATCAACCTCTATCCTCTCTGTGACCGAAGCAAGACGTGAACGGCCATTGACTTGGTTTAGGCTCGTCTTGTTCGACTTTGATCTCGAGCACTACGAAAGTACCCAGAGACGGTGCATTGTTTTTCCAGGTAAAAACAGTTGGCGACCACAGTGGGAGATCAATCTCTCGGTTCCAAAAAACTTTCTCAAAAAATGGTTGAACTTAGGTCGGGATCAGATACCAAAAACCCCAACTCTTCAACTGATGGTGTTGCGGCCTCTAGCGCAACACTTACCAATCCACCTACATCCGGTGCTACGCCCAACGTTCCTGTTACTCAAGGTGCTTCCCCTCCAATACCTGTCATCTTGGCGACTCCCATCACCCCGATGACTCCTAGTGCTCCAACCAATGCCTCTGGTAAGAACTCTTCCTCCACAGCTAAGGTCGACGCTACCACCGAAAAGGAAAAGGGAGTGTCGGGAGCATTAACCATGGATGAGTTGGCCAGACGGCAAGACGTCCTCGCGGAAAGTCAAGGCAAGATGTTCGACACTCAACTAGGGATCCTGGATTGTCTCAAAACCCTAACCTCGAAGCTGTCGAGTTCACCAGTCAAAGAAACTCCTGAGGCTGCTGCTACAGGTGCCCGCTCGACTGTCATCCACATCCGAGATGACGAAGCACCTCCTGTCCCAGAAGAATCTCGCCAAAGAGAAGGACAACCGTCTCGCTACGTCACGTCAGACGACTTGGACAGGCTACTACGAAACCGAGAAAGAGAGGTGGCGCTACCTATCCACCAACACCGACCACCATACCAGCATGGAGTGCAGAGGATTGCTCTCCCCAAAGGGTATGTTTCCCCCATGTTCTCCTTGTATGACGGAACTGGAAATGCACGTGAACACATTTCGCGATTTTTGGAGTCGTTGGGAGAACACGAATACAACCACGTCCTAAGACTCAAGGAATTCTCAAAGTCCCTCACTGGAAGAGCCTATACCTGGTACAATAATCTCACTCCAAACAGTATTGGCACATGGGGCGAGATGGTGAGCCGTTCTACCGCAAATACTTCTTCGTGTCTGAGCAGATAACGTTATCCGACGTGACCGAAGAAAGACGTGAACGGCCATTGACTTGGTTTAGGCTCGTCTTGTTCGACTTTGATCTCGAGCACTACGAAAGTACCCAGAGACGGTGCATTGTTTTTCCAGGTAAAAACAGCTACATCAGAGTTAGTTGTGGGAAACTTGGAGACGACAATCCAACAACCGTCTTCGTCGGAATCAAAT
>JAJJMA010117621.1:0-13724 GCA_023529015.1 Papaver nudicaule
GTTGTGTTAAGTTAAGCAGCGTTGCGTGGCTATGGCCAAAGTAGGTGCGGCGCCATGGCCTAGTGGCCACGGCCTTGGTGGCGTCGTGGGTTTTGGTGTTATGAATGCTAAGGATGCTGGCGCCATGGCCTAGTGGCCATGGACTTGTTAGCGCCAAGGATGGTGGCGCTATGAACTTTGCGCCATGGCCTAGTGGCCAGGGACTTGTTAGCGCTAAGGATGTTGGCGCTATGAGGTGTGGCGCCATGGCCTACTGGCCATGGAATTGGTAGCGCCGTGGATGCTGCCGCTATGAGCTTTGCGTCATGGCCTAGTGGCCATGGACTTGTTAGCGCTAAGGATGTTGGCGCTATGAGGTGTGGCACCATGAGGTGTGGCGCCATGGCCTATTGGCCATGGACTTGGTAGCGCGGTGGATGCTGGCGCTATGAGCTTTGCGCCATGGCCTAGTGGCCATGTCTTTGGTAGCGCCAAGGATGTGGCGCCACAACCTTATGGTCACGGTCTTGGCCTTTGGCCAAGGAAATTTTGCTACGCCATCTTTGATTATGGCATGTTTGTGTACTTGGGCTATGCCATTTTTAGGCCATAATATTTTAAGCCATGCTATCTTTGAGCTGTTTGCATGTTACTCAAGGCTATGACTTGTTTAGGTGTGCTTAGTCTATTTAAGCCGTCATGTGTTACTCAGGAAGCTCTGGACAGGCCTAGAGTTGCGATACATCTGAGGTTTTCATTGAAACTCAGATGTTGAGTCGTATTTTAAGAGGAAACCCGAGAGGGTGCGTCTCTATCTTGACCGGTATTAGGAGAGGGCCTGAGGTCTTTAAATATTGAGGAGGAAACCCGAGAGGATGTATCTCTATCAATTCTCCACCATAGTACCAGTGAGCGATTTAGTTCTGATGTCGAGGAATTCGAAGCGATGTCGACATGAAGTAAATTTGTGGTATTATGAGTTTATGGGATGTTTAGCGTTGTGCTAGGATATTATTCTCTCCACCCGGGGAAATATAAGAGAGAACTCAGAGAGCATATTCGGCTTGCAGAACAGGTTGTATTCTGAGCCATAGAGATGTGCCTGAGTAGGCAATCGCACTACGATATTATTCTCTCCACTCGGAAGCTATAAGAGGGAACTCGTAGAGCCATAGAGATCTGCCTGAGTAGGCAATCGCCTCTTGGGAAGGCATAACAGAAGGAGATTTTACGATTTTATCCTTTCTCCATTTTTCACCATCTACACCTTCACAATGATAGGGCAATGATTAAGAAAGCCCTTACGAAGGGCATCACAATGAGTTTATGGCCTAAGTCATGACCATTTCCGGGCAACTTTTTAAACATATCCAAACGGCAAACACCGCGTCTGATTTGATTGGACCCTTTCCTATAGGAGTGACAAACACTCACATCAACCTGTTTTGCCTCACTATGGGCTGGCAAACATGCATAATCACCAGATAAACAGGCAGAAATGTCAGTTAGCCTTGTGAGAGAGAATCACTATCAATTGATGGTAAGACTATCTGTACTATAGTGGTAAATCAAATTTTCCTGTCCACCTAGACATACAAACCTCTTGGTTTGCCCTTTAGCATAGAAAAGGGCCTTACAAGACCCTAAAGATTATGCCAAGTCTTAGATATCTCAACCGTTGGATCACCTAGATCTTACTTATGTCGAAGTATAAGGTACCTACCCCTCCCCAGGCGACAGAAATCTATGAAACAAACTTTCTACTTCATTTTTCTTCTTTTTCCTCAGATTTGAAAATTTTCGTCCAAAACCTCTCTCAATGATGGATTCTTCTTCAAGAACATTTATATACCTCACCGATCTGAACACCATTGTTACTTGTATCACTGTCTTCATTATTTTGAAACTTCCTAAAGAAGAAAAAGAAACCTCCAATCTTATTGTTGATGATTCACTCTCTCACAATGATTTCTTCTCTCATAACTCAAATTTACATTTTGATTCTTACCTCTTTAGTCTGGTAAACTCCTCATTCCTATTTAATTTTTAGGGTTTTAGATTTTAGTGATTTCATGCTTATAATTTTTTTGTGTACAGGTAAATCAGGCGATGAATTAGACAATAACACCACGATTCTCATCGGATCTGTTGTTCAGAATCAGTATAATCATAGAAGAATTATCGTACCTCAACAAGCTAAGGTGACTTGTTTCTTGGTTCTTGAGTTATCCGTATTTAACCTTTAGTATGGTTGCTTCCAAATCCCTTTCGTATGGACACTACTGGATTCTTGACAATCTGATAAGTTTTCACTTCCTAGCCAATCAAAATCTTCGTCTCTATCTGCATTTTTTTTTCAAATTTACAGACTGATTCTTTATTCTTTTTAGATATCCACTTCCAATAGTCATCTTACATTTTAATCGTGTGAGATAAAATATTAAAATATGCGTGGACGTATGGAAGAGTATCAAAAATTACTACATCCATCTATTCATTAAAAATGTCGTAATTTTTTTTTGGTATATATCTTAGTGACACCCTCTGGAAGAAAAAACGACAAAATTAAATGCCTAAATTTTTTCATGACCTCTATAATTTCTCAGATTCTACCTTTGACTGACGCGTGCAATTTTTTCCCCTGCGAGAGATAGTTTTTGGTATGCGGGTTAATTTTTTGCTCTACGTGAAACCGTTGGATGTGTAATCACTGTGGAAAGAGACAATCCACCTTCACAATGACACGTCAGTGACTATGAAAGCCCTTGTGAAGGACATCACAATGAGTTTATGGCCATGAGTCATGACCATTTCCGGGCAATGATAAGCTCATAAATATTACATTAAACACTCATATTTGCACGAGAGAGAACTCGATATTTGATTAATAATAGTGGTGTGAGCATTTTACAAGAAGATACAAGTGAATCCAACGATACGACAAGAAAATGGCAAAAAGAAGCTTTAAACAAGAATTACTGGAGGCAACCGCTTTACTTAAAAAATGATTACTGGAGACAACCATCAAGCCTATAAGGAATTGAAGAGTTTCATGGGAGCAGCCCTTCCGTCCGAGAAATTCTAATTGGGGCAGCCATATCTCAAGGCAGTTTCTGAAGCACTCAAGTTCTCTGTTCAAGGCAGCCTATAACTTCTACATTAAGGGGCACCCCTTCTTCCAGATCAAGTCCAATATGGACAGTAGCAGCTGTTTCTTTCCTCGCAATATTTTCACTGCCAAATCTCGCCACTGCTGGCCATGGTTCCTATGAACGTTTGCAAAGGGTTGTAGAGATTTTAGAAGACGAGAAGAACACCGAAGATGGGTACAAATTGGTTGGAGGTTTGTTTAAGGATCGAGTACAAAGCAGGGCAGAATCAAAGCATTACTGTCGTTCAAATCAGTGACAAAGGAGGAGATTTTGATTAGTATTTCAGGTAGTTGAATGAGCCAGAAATGTTGGGTTGTTTGTATGAATGAAATTCTTTGCAGGGAAGGAGAAGCTATGGATCTCTGGAAATCAACGACACACACAACTCTTCTCAACTGAATACGCACACCAGATGTTTGTTAAAGTGCCTGATTGACCAGTTTCCTGTTGGTTTACTTCACTGCACCAAGGGCATAACTGCCGGCAAGCTAGGGTCATATCTGTGGCAATGACTCGTGGTTGTTATTGGGTACAGAGAGAAGGGTTCAGAACAAAGTTTTCTGCTGGATAATATGCCATTCTGATAAGTTATGTTGGCTCGAGTTCTTGCGAGTTTGGCAGTAAACGAAAAGTGTTTTATGTTGTCAAAACAGTGAAGAACACCTGATGTTGCTGTCATCCAATTGTGAAGATAAATGGTACCGGATGGATGATATATCACTGCTATTAGAGTGGTGTGAACTACGTGAAATGTTAAGTGGTTTCAAAGTCATAGGATGAACAGAAGACATGGGGGTCTAGTTGATATTTGGGCTTTATTTGTGTCGGAGTAGAAATCAGTATTGGACCGGTTTTGGTTGGAGTCAGTCATATTCAGTGAGAATTTAGGCTACAAGAGAAGTCGGTGGCCAAGTCAGACTATTATCTCACGCCTTTATATATACCACACGCAGGCTACAGGAGGAGACATACTTGAATAGGGTTTAGAGTCGCAAGACTCTAACTCGTTTCTCTTAATATTTTTCTAGGTTTTAGTAAACTTATGATTTGCTAGATATCTTGTTAGGGTGAAAGGATGCAGTTGTAGAGATTTTCTGTGTTCTTGAACAATGGGTTTTTGATGATAAGTGATTAAACTCATGTTTGTGTCTCTTTCGATGTTTTGCTCTCTATATGGTTTCTCATGTTCTATGCCATGTATAGTCCATCCTTAGATTGTTGGAAGAACTCATCGAACCTCAAAATAATCGTTTTATGAATCTTCTTTGACTAGTTATGCCAAGTATATCTAGTGCTTATGAATTCTATTTTAGGTTGAGAACAAACAATTCTGATTTGCATCTTTTATGATACTCTTGTGATTGAATACAATTAAACCACCTGCAACGGATTCCCGAAACCTTAACGTTTTCACAACCTTGATTTCATCCTTATTGATTTCTCGCTCTCGTATTTTATAATCTATATATACATCCTCTCGAATTCTACAACAATATCTCAAACCCTCTATGTGGGACAACCCGTATTTGTCGTTGTCTACATCTCGACACCGTACACTTACGGTAAAACAAGTCGGGTTTCCGACCTAACATGCAACTTTTTAAACCGAACAAAACTACATCTGATTTGATTACAAGACCCTAAAGATTATACAGTCTTAATCTTAAACATCTCATCCGTTGAATCACCTAGATATTTCTTATGTCGAAGTATAAGGTACCTACCCCTCCTCAGCCGACATAAATCGATGAAACAAACTTTCTTCTTCATTTTCTCTTCATCCTCAGATCTGGAATTTAATGCCCAAAATCTCTCTCAACCATGGATTATTCGTCAAGAACATCTCAATATCTCACCGATCTGAACACCATTGTTACTTGTATCACTTATCGTTTGAAAATTTCAGAAGAAGAAGATGAAACCTCTTATCTTATTGTTGATGATTCACTCTCTCACAATGATTTTTTATCTCACAACTCAAATTTACCTTTTGATTCTTACCTCCTTAGTCTGGTAAACTACTCATTCCTATTTAATTTTTAGGGTTTTAGTTTTTATTGTTTTAGGCTTATACTTTTGTTTTTTGTGCAGGTAAATTAGCCAATAACAGCACAATTTTCATCGGATGTGTTGTTCAGAATCAGTAATTAAGGTGACTTATTTATTCGTTCTTGAGTTATCAGTACTATCTGATTGTTGCTCTGTAGATGAGTGTATGTTAGTAAAGAGTTGCATGCATAATTAAGAGAAATCCTCAGTTTGAAAATGTCATCCTTCAATTGCACAATATAATGTGACGGTGTTAAAACCTAGAAAATTTTCGATAAAAACTCACTTTCTACAATGAACAATCAAATAAACCTTGCGTATGGTATAATCTAGGCAAAAGGCATTTCATCAAAGGTTACTTAATTTTACTGTATGCTCAGCCAACACAAGCTATTATGTTAAATTTGAGGTCCACAAATGAGGGAACTCCCCATATTCAGTGTGGATGAGTCATGAGTCTACGGGCCTTTAATATGTGCTAGGACTTCTAAATTAGACAAATATTGTATCTAAATCACTTTTTTTTTTTGGTATTCTAAGTCACTTGTGAACATGTGAAAACTATCTCATTTTTTTTCCGCTGGCCCGAATCAAATTATAATATCTTTTCGGACAATTTGACAACTTCACACAAAAAATAGAGTGGTGCAGATTTTTTTTTCTTCTGTGCATATCCCTAAATATTTTCATGTTTGTTTGCCACTTTGTTCAAATGTTCATCTACAACATCGCATAACTGTACCTTCAGGATAGAGTTGAAATAAGTCAAAGATCTAAACTAGAAGCACCAGTGGATGCTAAAGGCAAGCTTTCAGGCATGTTTAATAATTCTCCTTACACACCAAGTGACCAAATTTCTGGGCTTCAAACTGAAGTAGGCCAATCCGAACCAAGACTTGGGCTAGATGGGGGTGAAAATGGCATGGATGATCTTCTTCGTCCCTGTGAAGTAGTTGCTGCTTTCATGTTGAAGCCTGGTGGAAATTTTGTTTAGAGGTACACATCTCTTCTCCAAATATAATACAACTGATCTGTTTCCCCTTGTAATTATGACGAAATTTATGGTGCAACTGATCTACATGTGAATATGATGTCTACTAACATGAGCTGGATTAAGATCGCAAATCTGTAATTCTCCATTTTAGATTTTTAGATATCGAGTCTTAACATCTTAGCGACTATGTTCACAAAGATTCTCTTACAATCTTTGATGAACTCTGTTTTTTTGTTTTTGTACACTATATGAGTCTCACTGCCTGAAGTCTGTTAGACATTGGACATTTAGGGGGAATATACAGTGGTGCTTAATGAGAACACAAAGGATAAAGCTCACTATGTCAATGTTTATTGAGTCTGCATTCTCTTTTAATCTACCAAACTTACCAAGTAGAAACTCCATTTAATCATCGGTGATGCGAGGAGGGTTTTTTTTGCCAAAGAAGCCACCAATGTAGGTACCTATGAGCATAAATATTAAAGTGGATGTTCAATTTTACTTCTCTTATGGCAATCAACTCTAGCGAATCTAACCGTATGAGTAGAAATAAATAAAACATGGGGTGAAGGACGAGGAAAAAAACGAAGAACCCACCCAGCCAGTGAAATTTGAGGGTTGAAGATTCAAAACTATTACGTTTGAGATATATAATCAATGCAATGCCTGACATTAAGACCAGTTAAATGGATTTTTGAATTTCTTCGATTAGCTTCCTTTCAATAACAGTCCACATTATGGATTAAATTTTATCTATTCCACACATTGTAGACAAATGGTGAAAAACAATCGAAGTTTCTGGTACCATCAAAAAGCATGTTTCAAGATGTCTGCTTTTGCTGGTATTGAAAGTTTTGTCACCTGATTGTGCCAGCAAGAATATCATGTAGTGTAGGATCGAACAAGAGAGAGGAGAATAAACACGTAATCAAGCAGAAGACTACATTGATAATAACTTGGTATCTATTACAAAGTGATAACCGGTGCCTTTTATAGACATCACAGACACAAACCAATTACCTAAAACTCTAGAGTTCATATACAAAGAAAATACTCTAAACAAAAGATAATACCATAAATAACTCGATTTCTTAATCAAGACAAACTTCTAGAATGTTTTAGCTCGTTTTCTAGAAACCCAACAACTTCCATAACTTTGACTTGTAAGAGTCTCAGTTAAACACTATTTCCAACAACCTCCCTTTTAACTGAGACTCTGTTAAGAAACCTCCTATCTTTGTTGCAACAACCTCCTTTAAATTAGCCTCCCTTGAATGAGACTTCATTAGAAAACGCCTTCCTAACACTCTTGATCACCTTTAACAGGATTTATATTCTCTTTCTTCGGCTTCTCGAGCCTTATCTTTTTGTTTTAAAATAACCTGCAACACACAACAAATTACTACCACAAGTTCTTAAATCTTTTCAGTAAGATGAATTTGGTACCAGTCTCGCAACCTTCACATTGCTGCCACTAGTAACCTGGAACACACATCATCAAATTACTATACAAACCTACTTCACTCGTAGTTTGTAACAGGGATCACCCTTGCTCAACCTTCACTTACCTCAACAGGGAGCACCCTTGCTCAACCTTCACTTATCTCAACAGGGAGCACCCTTGCTCAACCTTTACTCTATATTTTACGTAACTTAACGATACTTCGACTAATATTCCTCAATCACAGTCTTCACGTAACTTAACGTTACTTCGACTAATATTCTTCTTTTAACAACAAAACATGTTGTTATCTTGCTTTGTTCCTCACAACCACAATGTTGTGCTCTCATCACCCCATTTTCTTCAGTCACGCTTTCTTAGTTTGCTAGGTCTTCTACACAAGTCGCCACACTTTTGCAGACACCCTTAAGTCGTCACACTTTTGCAGACACTCCAGACAAATTTAAACTTGTCACGTTATTGTTTTCAAACTATGATCAAATATGTAACCCCTATATATTTTTATATCATCAAAACATCCTACATCTTTCCTTTTCGATGATAATCTGGGCTCTTTTTCACTTCACTTCACTTTAAAAAAAAAAAAAAAAAAAAAAAAAACAACTTATGTCGTGAACACCCTCATCTTGGAATATACTCCCATGTGCATTCAAACTCCCATTTGTATCCGTGAACACACTAAATTTGTTAAGTTCCCACATGCCATAATCTTTTTCTCTCTTTCCGTTTTCTGTCGATCTCAAATGCAATCGAGTTTCCTTTCTGGATTTGGACTGAAGTATTCTCCAACAAACATCCCACTTTGATTTTGTTCAGTACCAAATAATCCAGTTGCTTTCAATCTGTCGGCAACGCCTCCTCTTGAATTTTTACTCGGCTGAAATCTGCATCTCTGAGCCCCATTTGCACTACCAAATTAGCCCACTCCACTACACCATCGACTTCAAATAACCAACAACTAGAAATCACCAGACAACATCAACTCATCTCCATTACACCACCTGAACCTTCTCTTGTATCTCTTGTACTTTGGAATTCTTTGAACCCAACGACCACAATCCTCAGACCTCAGCTTGTAGTGTTAACTCTTGGAGTAGCCACTGATTATAACAACCTCACACGCTGTCACACCCCCAAATTGCGTCAACCAATTTTGGCTAAGGAATGACCCGGCAACGGAAGTCTTTCTTCATTTTCTCTCATCCTTTAGTGCATCCCATACTGCATTAAGGCTTTGCCATGTTACTAATTCCACACAAGATAAATACCAACCAGGAACACAAATTTAGAAGAAACAACTTAATTCATTACTTTAAGGAAGAATACAAAACTCACCCAAAACAGGGCTACAAATGGCCATCACTCCCTAGTGATGCCAAACTCCCTGAAATGGCCTAAAAACTCTGCTTAAGCCTATGTGATTTTTCCCTACAGTTACCTCTCTATTTCCTACTGATTTACAAAGCCTATACTGTATATATTAGAAAACCGACCAAAACCGTGTGCAACCGTTTGCACAAGCCATGAACAACCAAGTGTCCATAGGTAGTTCCTGTAACCGTCAAAAGTCCATCCTGCAACTGTTTGGCCTATGTGTTGCTGGCCTAATGTTGATGCACTTGTCCTTGATGATTTCCAGGTCCAAACACAATTATAAACTTGTTTTATAACGGTTCCATACGTCCTCCTACTCATGCTACGCAATTCCTAGCCGTAACCAACTTCTAACCGCTCATATGGTCCATTTTCAAGCCATAATGCGTCCTTCTCGTCAAGGCCATGTGCCACACTCTTTTGGACGCTATAACCAGCGTGTGCACATGCCATTTAAGCCTTCTAATTTGATGCATATCTTTGGCTCACAAGCCTTAAGATTCATTGCTTCCTTTGGCCGAGTACTTGACTTCCAATAGCACGTTTTGCTGCGTCAATGCCTCTCTTGCATTACCAAAGCCTTAGCCAAGCTTTGGCCTAATGTAAAGGTCATTCTCTTGACCTAATCCATGTCCTTGATTCCTTCCTTGAGCTGGGCCAACTCAAAATCCTCGGACACTTGACATTGACCAATCAATGTCGCATATGCCAGATGGCCTTCCTTGTCTTAGCCTAATGTTGCTTCCTTGTCGGACTAATGAAACTACATTTGCTAGCCCACTTGTGTCAGGGATAATACACGCCAACACTAACCCCAACTTCTCCTCTTTCCATTTTGTCTTGAACTACCTACCAGAATCATGGTTAGCCCATTGGTAAAGAGCTTAGTTCAGTGACCAACAAAAAGTGTTGGATAACTCGTTCAAGACTATTAGCAAACACGTTGTGTGCATCCTGCTGCTGCTGTATAGATGAGTTCTATTTGGACATCTTAACCCCTGCAAATCTCCTTCCCTGCATTACATTCACGTTTGAAGAACCCATTGTTTCTTATCATTCATAGCTCTGAATTAACCTTAAATCTCATCAAACACCATTGGAGCCAACTGCAGAAAGTCTTCTTTTTCCTTGTTTCACGGCCTAATCTAACCCAAGATCATAATAAATTCGAACCTATACTATGTCCATGTCTAGGCTTCTGAAATCTCCCGTCAACCATTGTCAAATACCCTCATACACTGCCACCAAAATACACTCAGTATCCTTCACATGTAGTGGTAGAACTGGTCGTCTCTTTACTAAGTAGCCGTTACTCCCACGAGAAACACAAACCCAGTTTGTATTTGGCCTCCCTGGATATCGTTCGTGTCCCTGTGTGTACACCGATACCATTAACCTCGCTTCTTCTTTATCTTCACTTATTTAAGCTGATTGCTCTCGCGAGTCTCATCACCATTGTTTTCCTTCCTTCTCTCTATCTGTCTGCCTCTCGAGAACCCTTCATGGTTACACGGCTAGACTGGTGGAGAACATAGTCTTTCAGACTTTGTAACAAACATATTTGGTGTGTGTTGCTACTGTAGGTGTTGATTTCTATGAACCGATATTGTTTCGGCCAGTAACATCGCCCAATTCACCTAATAACTTGTTTAGATCACAAATTCACAGCAAACCCAATATCCCTTGCTGTTCTTAGTTACCAAAAACGAGCTCCTAACCACTTGATGTCATCTCACAAAATCTGGCATCAGCCATCCACTTTAACTGAGTTTTACGGCCAAGACTCGACCCAAACTCACCACAACTTTTAAGTCTTTAGGCCCCTTCCTATGGGAAAGGCAATATGATTTGCCTTATTTTCTCCACTATAGAAGGGGCAAACACCAAAAACGAGCAGGCAAACCGCCAGTTTTGGCGGTTTGCCGGTTCACATAAAGTCACCAGCGGTCGGTGTGCTTTGTTGTATTCGAAACCTCTAAAACAATGAGATGTGGAGGAAGGTTTAACCACGTCCACCACTATTAATTCCACTATAGAGCTCACGTGCCTTAGAAAAATTCTCTTTATCTTGCGGCCATGAAATACTTAATTGATGCAACATAGATAACTAATGGAATACCCAACCTTCTGGCCCAAATCAAACTCGTATCCTCTTATACATGTTTTGTAACGGTAACCGCAACAACACCTGCCCACGGTAACTCTTCTTTTCGTCGCGCCTACTAGCAAATTGATTTCCATCTTCTTTGTGTTTAGTCGCCTTATTTCTTCCTTCTTTTATTCGATTTTTTTCTTTCTTTCTTCTTTTTTAACAACCTTCTCTTTAGATATATTTTCTTCACAAAACGATACCTATTGTTTCTCTAATTCTTCTCTCCCTCCTCCCTCTCTGTCTCACCTTGCTCTAATACCACATGTAGGATCGAACAAGAGAGAGGAGAATAAACAAGTAATCAAACGGAAGACTACATTGATAATAACTTGGTATCTATTACAAAGTGATAACCGATGCCTTTTATAGGCTTCACAGACCCAAACCAATTACCTATACAAAGAAACTACTCTAAACATAAGATAATACCATAAATAACTCGACTTCCTAATCAAGACAAACTTCTAGAATGTTCTAGCTCGTTCTAGAAACCCAACAACTTCCATAACTTTGACTTGTAAGAGTATCGGTTAAACATTATTTCCAACATGTAGACTTCTTTGTCAATGTTATTTGTTACGATGGTTAAAACATCACAATCATTTCTTACCATCACATTGTTTGTATCAGGATATCATGATACTTATACGTTGGCCAGTTTTAAAATATCACTGAACAATGTTTCAAGCATTGTTAACATTTTGTATTTTCATCTAGAGCAGTATTTTCTATTATATGATGAGTTTGTGTATTGACTTCGCCCAACACTTATCACTTGCCATTTCTTAGAAGAAGAATAATAATCACTGTACAAGAAAACACTTGATGGAATCCCAGGAATTTTGATAAACCAAGCAGATAAAACTTGTAGTCAGTCTAAAATTACTTATGAGTCTATGACCTTACTTATAGGCTTAGTCTCAAAGCACTGGTGTTTCTTTCTTTTTAGCATCCTTGTTTTGTAATTTAGACTGGATATTGTAAAGATGCAAGATGCTTCACGTTTCTTTGTGTTTTTATTTACTGTTTAGTATAATTACTGATGAATATGCATGTTGTATGATCAATTTTTCTCCTCTCTAATACAAGTCTGACGTTATCAGGAATCATTTGAATTTCATAACCTTTCTTTGCTGGAAACGCTACACCCAGGACACAAGATTTCCAGACACTGATGAAGGGGCCATGTGGGATTACTTATATGTGGGAATGAAGTTCGATGCTATTATATGTGGGATTACTTATATGTGAGTGGTGACCCCTGATTCAGATGAAGCTGAGAAAGATAAGCAGGAGAAACACAAGGACCGTAACATGGATTTAGAGATCTTCGTCGACGAAGTTCAAAATAAATGGATTAGCACAGATGTATTTATGAACCTTGGCCCAATTCAAAAGATGGTGGAGAAGGATGTATTTACTGGGCATTCCTCGCCGGGAAAAGATGTATATTTCCTGACTTTATTTTCCATAGTTGGGCATGTAGTAACACCGTCCGAGCATGTAACAACTCTGTTCGTTGTGATTGATCAGGAAGACATTGTGTTAGGGCATTGTCCGGTCAAACCCACTAGCGTTGGTATGTCAAGCTGGGTTTTAGGTGTCAAAACACAATTTTTGATTTAGCCTACTAGAGTTTAGATTTCAGAGTTGGGATGTAGACAAAGTAGTAGAGACCTTGAAGACGAAGACAGTGATTATAAAGAAGACATCGAATATTCTTCATCGACAAAAGGTTAGTAGGAGTTATGACTTTTATGAAAATTCTTCTATTATACTTATTGTCTTTCGAAATAGTCGGCTACTTTAGTAGTGTTATAGCGATTGAGATTTTATATTCTTGTCTACATAACCATGAGTTATGTTAGTATTTGTTCCTATAATACTAAGGTTACAAGATACACAAGATAGATTTGATGCCCTTTCTATTGCATTGGTTTGCTTGCAAATCACATGTAGGAAACGGATGAATCTAAAGGAGTACTCTAAAGCAGAGTCCAGTGGATTATAGCTGAGGGCGTAATAACACGTCTAAGTACTGGCCCAGCCCAGAACTTCCAGCGGATCCAGTTAAACCCTTGTTTTTACCTGAAAAACATATGTACCGTCTCTGGGTACTTTTGTAGTGCTCGAGATCAAAATCGAACAAGACGAGCCTAAACTAAGTGAATGGCCGTTCACGTCTTGCTTCAGTCACAGAGAGGATGAGGTTGGTCTATGGAGGGAAACAGTGGAAGAAATTTGAGATCAGGTTGAGGATGTGTTTCTGGGTGTGAGAGTTCAAGATCTCCGTCGTGAGGGTGACTGGAGGTCTCCAAGGCTAGAAGTGTGTTGAATTACTCAGAATCTGGTTGTTGCTCGTGCTCCGAGGCTTTGGTTTTCGTGAGTGTTTTGGTAATTCTGCCTTGGAAGATAGAGGAAGCCTATATTTATAGTGTTGAACTCACCCTGATGTCTCGACAGAGAAGGTGGGAGTCGTGGAAGAGTGGAGGAGTGGAGAACATGAGTTGGTTTCTGTAACTACTTGAGTTGTGTAGAGCATGTCCACTCGCGCCATCTTTG
>JAJJMA010117636.1:0-18025 GCA_023529015.1 Papaver nudicaule
TTCTCTTTGTTTAACCATTCAAATACTTCTAATGCACACCATGAATCTCTCCCTTCTTGTGAGAAATAAACTAAAACCAGCTTCAATTCTCTTGATGTAAGTCTAGTGTTCATTTCTTGAAGAACATCTGATGGTTCTCTTACCATTCTTTCCATTTCTTCAATTGCTTCAAAAAAACCTTCACTCATCTCATCTTTATCATCATCATCAGTAGTTACTAACCCACCAGTTCTATCCAATTCTAGATACCCAAACAGTTTAAACCCACAAAGTTTGCTCCTTTTTGAAGAAACAAGACTTGAAGACTTATTCTTCTTACTGGGGGTTGAAATTACAGATTTTTCTGCCGTTTCAATACTGAAATTTCTGAAAGGAGATAAATTGTGTGGAAATGAATGAGATGAAGGTAGAGGGAAACTGAATTTGATTCTTGAAGTCGAAGAAGCTAATCCTAGAGTTGTTACAGCCAAGATGTGTTTGTTAAAGGGTTTTACTGAAGGGTAAAGTGGACTTTGAAAATCATAGCAAATTGAAATTGAATTACTTGGGTTTATGTTTTTGACAAAAGGGGTATCTGAGAAACCCTTAATTTTGAGATTTGGGGTTTCTCTGAGTATTGTTGTGTTTTTGAAGGAGAAGAAGATGAAGGAAGAATGAAAATGTTGGTGAGGGAATAGAATATCTCTTAGTGTGAAATAAGAGAGAGACAAAAAATAGAGAGGGAGAAGGAGAGAACTCTTATTCATATGTGTGTAGAATACAAGGATTAAGCCTCTATTTATAGAGGACTAGACACGAGGGCATCTCAGTAAATAAACGTCTAACCCTAGATTTCCCTTAGCTACTGCCCGTGCAATACACGTTTATAACACTCCCCCTGATGACCACTGTGTCTAAGTCATTATGAACATAACAGGAAAACTCAAAAGAGAAAAACCTGAAAATGCACGACTTAAATCAGTGTTGGACACGCATATGTTGCCTCGTTAAAACCTTGACAAGGAAAACCCAATGGGACAAAACCACGACGAAGGAAAAAGAGTACAACGCGTCAAGTCCAGTAAATGCGCCTTTGATGATAGCGCTCCCCCTGATGAGTACTTCAGTTGAATCTTGGCTTGCTAATCTTTGAGTCGAGGCTTCCAATTCTGACGAACGCGATTCTTGAATGCAAAAGATTACCGTGCTTTTCGTGAAGAAATGAGATTCTTGAATGCAGAAGATTATTGTGCTTTTTGTGAAGAAATCTGTTAGTTGATGAAGTCTTCGTTAGCGTTACTCAAGCGGTAGTGTCTTCGAATAATACTCTTGCGCGTCTTCGTTCTTCGTCAACACATTGCGAACTTGTGTCTTGGATTGGTAGCTTCTCGAGATAATTTGCAGAAATGGTTGATGTGGTTTCTTCACCAAAGAGCCAAGATATGAGCACATTACAGTGATTGAATAGGTACTCGGTATGGGGATTAAAAAGATATCCAATTCCTAGGGTATAGTTGAGTTGATTTTGGTCTAAACGAAATGACCTAGTTAATGGTGGGCATCCACCAAATAACGAAAAGTATACAACTCCCCCTTGGATGACCACCATGTTCAAATGAATTGCCTCACTAAAACCTTGCCAATAAAACCCAATGGGACAAAATTTGGATGAAGGAAAAAGAGCACAATATCAACATTTTGAAAAGAAAAATTCCACGTCAACGGGATGTTGCCTCATTAAAACCTTGTCAGGAAAACCACATGGGACAAAACCTGAAACGAAGGGAAAAGAGTACAACTTTGGACGTTTTTACGTATGTTAACTCAACTACATGAGTATTCCATAAATGAGCATCAAAATAAAAACTTTCATATAAAGTCAACGAGATGTTGCCTCATTAAAACCTTGTCAGGAAAAAACCACACGGGACAAAACCTGAAACGAAGGGAAAAGAGTACAACTTTTGACTAATTATGGATGCTAACTCAACTATATGAGTATTACACAAAATAAGCATCAAAATTAAAACTCTAGTTCGTTAAACGAGTTTTATGCAAGCAACTCTTAAACTGCAGATTAAAGAAAAATGAGATTTATGCTGCGAAAATTAAGCGTGAATTTAAGTGTTTTCAGGACTCCTCATGAGACCTATAAAGTTGATATAATCAACAAATCCGAATTTTACTCTTTCTCGAAAAAACACTGTGAGGATTGTTAAACCTGATATAATCAAGTCAGGTAGCTGCCTAAATATAATGTTCTCCGACCACATTTCTTGTGTGAATGCAAATGAGTCCTTTAGGGACTACCACGCCAATTGCATCAAAATATGGAGAACAAAATACTATTGAACCAATCCTAGGGTCTGAGAAAATAAAACCCTCAAATCGTTTTAGAACGATCAGAATTCTCTCATTGCGCATTGTGACTAACACCAACCTATAATTTCAGGCTTGACATTTTATTTTTTTTAAAGGTGTAAAGTCATGGATCCAGAATAACGTCAATCGAGAATTATATTATCCAACCTAATTTGGATAGTATGCCAACCAATCACATATGTCGATATTTCTCTGCAGAGGGGTTCAAAACCACAAACATTTATTATTTCAGTAGCTACTGTAAATGCATATTCGACAATTAATTTGTTACGATCCCACACAATTCTCTAGTGTATGCATACTTTGAAAAATTAAAAATTACTGGTACCAGTGCCCACGGGCATTATAATCTCCTCCTCTTCAAACGAGCTTGGAGATATTAATTTCGAAAATGCGGATCGTATTATGATACACACCATTGGAGCACTATCTGTAGCCTTTTCCAAAACACTACATGCCTTTGAGATGTGATTGGATTTTCTTTTTCAACAGGTATATGCTTATTTAAAAAGCAAAATGAGATATTTCACGTCAATTCATAAAACGGCAGCCTTTCAAGATTTGATCGAACTGGGAGAGAAATTGATATAACTTTTAAGTTAATTAAACACCGACAGTTAGTTGCATATATTCTCCCCCTGATCCCGACGGAAATGTTTTCATCTCATTATACGAAATCAAATTTCGTAAAGTATTATCTGATTAATTCAAGGACATATACTCATATGAATTTCTGGGTTTTAAAATACCACAGATGCGAACCAAAAGTCATTACGTCATAAAAAAAATTGTAGTCAACTAGACGTACATTTTTACCATCAACCGAAGATTGCTTTTCGAACCAAATTTTGTTTATATTGGCTATAGATAAAAGCATATAAAATTTACAAGTTAATAATTCTCCAATGACCTATAACGTTGACAGGATATTCATTAAATGAAATTATGGACACTTGTTTTATCAAAAGAGATTTATATCAAAATCAATTAAGTCATCAAAGGACTAACGATGTTGGCTAACAAGCCGGGTGCGCACCCATTGATCTTTGTGTCCTACCGTATTCCATCTACAAGTGGAACGGTCACAAATTTGGAGATTTTTACCACGAGGAAAAATAAAATTAAAAGAAATGCTCAATATCCCTATAAAATGGAGCTATTCCTCGTTTTATTGGTATTGCCAAAATAACGATTTCTCATGCTAAGATCGATAGAGAATCCCAATTTCAATTGGTATTTATGATTCTTCTGAAGAAAAATAAAGAAATCATTATCGTTAATCGTTGTGGAGAGAAATCCATGTTGTGGTTGATTAATGGTTCCTTGTATGGAATAGAAACCAATGAATACATGATCAATGTCCAATTGACAAAGATACCAAAGTAACTGGCCGCAGGTTGTCCACAACTATGCATGTGATTCATTACGTAACGGCAATCAAGTCCAAAACAACACTGAATTAAGGTGATTATAGTTTCTTTAATGGGATAGAAACTTTATACCATTTTTTAAATGGATTTTTATTTTTTTTTTCTTTCTCTACGAAAAAATTAGAGAAGAAAGGAAATCAAATTTAATTATGATATTGATTACCCGTTGTTGATGAAAAAAAAAAAATCAATCAAACATAAGTCAATAAAAAGAAAAGATTATTGTATTACTGTATTGGAACAAGGTATACTTGTGTCGGCAGTTATACTGATCCATCACCGTTTATGGCTCGTCAACGACGTCTTTGCCATGTAAAGACATGAACCACAAAAGTTAAAACCTACACAAATAATAAAATATTATTAGGATCAACGAAGACCTTTGCACAACTTCGTTAACCTATTCCTTCCATAAAAAAAAAACTTCGTTAACCTGTTACAATATGCAGTTATCTAATTAATCACAGCCATATACATGAGATTAGACACCTAAGTTGTAACAAAATCATTTAAAAAAAACAGAAGAATCCATGAATACTGTGTATTTAAAGAAAAACTAAGTTCATAGGTTTTACAAAAACAATCGTGTTTTTTGATAAACAAATCACATTAAAATTAATCAGCGATTAGAGCTACGTGCTGATAACGTAGTGTGAAATAAGAGAGAGACAGAAAATAGAGAGGGAGAAGGAGAGAACTCTTATTCATATGTGTGTAGAATACAAGGATTAAGCCTCTATTTATAGAGGACTAGACACGAGGGCATCTCAGTAAATAAACGTCTAACCCTAGATTTTCCTTAGATACTGCCCGTGCAATACACGTTTATAACAGGGTTTATGTTTTTGGCAAAAGGGGTATCTGAGAAACCCTTAATTTTGAGATTTGGGGTTTCTCTCTGTGTGTAAAGTGATTATGAAGAAGAAGAAATGAAAGAGAAGAATGAAAATGTTTTTTTTTTTTGAAACATTTTTTTTTTAAAAAAGTTGCAGAACCAACGATGTGCCCTGCAGAAGGCCAAGGGGCAGCCTCTAGGAAACATTTCGGCCGGTACCGCTGTGGCGCAGTCCTAGTCTATCTAACTACCCACAACTCCTGCCCAAGTAGTTGGTGAGAAGAATGAAAATGTTGGTGAAGGAATAGAATATATGTTAAGTGTGAGAGAGATGAAGAAAAGGGACACGTGGAATCCTAAAAACACACCAGGAATCCACTTGCATTTTAATATTACTTTGGATTTTCACGAAAAATACAATATGCCATGCCAGTTACTTGTGAGTGAGCCATGTTGCATGGACATTGGACACATGACACGGTTACGACCTAGACCAGAGGAATACATAAAACCCTACAACGGTTGGGATTTTTAGAGGGCTATCGGCCAACAATACAGTAGAATGATTTACCAGCAATTGAGAAACAACTTGGGGCTACCTGCCTGGTAAACTAGCAACCGCACCATAACTTCTTCTGCCCACAAGCAAATCTCAACTTCAGACTAGAAAAACTGTCTTTTGGGCCATAACTATATTCCGCAACCTAGCTAATTACCAGAAGTTGATCAATTTTGTTTCCTTTTAAATCATAACTTTGTTTCTCAATTTAGAATATAACCAGAATAAGTTATTTTTAGAAATCTTGTGTGTGTATTAAAGATTTTATACTGTATAAACAAGTTGTGAAGAACCCTGATACGTTACCATCTTTTTCTACTTCTTTTCCTCTTCTTAATCTTCTTGATTTCCCGTTGGATTTTGCTCAAGGTTGGTGCAAACTAAGAAGAGATTGTTTAGAATGGCAATGGCTAGTTTGTATAGACGAATTCTTCATCCACCTGCAATTGATTTGGCTGCCACACAAGGAAAGGTGAGTTATCTGTTCCCTTTTTTCTATATAGGTCGTTCATCTATATTATATAAGGTGCATGATGTGCCCTCCTATGATTGAGCATACGATCACCACTAAGTTGACCTTTCTAGGATAGGTACTGTGCCTGCCGTAAAGACTCCTGCGGCTAGTAAAATGGTGCGAGGTTTTTCTCTCGTCTAAGATAAAATACCAGGGTATTTCAGTAATTTTAAGTATACCTAACCATTAAAAATCGAATGCCATTTTTTTTTTGATCATTAAAGAAGAATATATTGATCAAAAAGAGGGGTACAAAAAAGCTTGTACCACCCAGATTACAAAAACACCTAATGAAGGTGAGGCAGAAAAGAAGCTACTGAAAGTACAAAGATGGCCAGTTAATCATGGCTGAGTTATAATCTATGTTTGCAAAATCCTGAAGCACAAGAGCCCAAGTGTACAGATGATATTTAGCTTTAGCAAAAACTGCAGCTACAGAGCTAGCAGTACCATTGAAGACTCTAGCATTCCTCTCCTTCCATATACTCCACATAATAACAGCCGGTAGAAAGCCCCAAACAGTGCAGCTGTGTTTGGTAGGAAGATTTGTGTGCCATGAGTGAAGAGTGGAGATTACATTGTTTGGTATTGTGAAGCAACAATTTAGCTTAGTTAGGAACTCATTCCATAAATTCTGTGCAAAGTTGCAATGTAGGAATAAATGTGCAGGTGTTTCATCTTGCTGACAGAATAAGCATTGCTGTGTGACTGCCATTCCTCTTCTTACTAGCTTGTCCCTGGTAGATAATCTGCTGTGACATAAACCCCAAAGAAAGAAAGAGACCTTGGGAGGTAGCTTCTTGTGCCAAATTGTTTTGAAGATAGAATCATAGACTGGACCATTCACATCTGACAGAAGATGAGTGTAGTGTGAACTTACAGTGTAATTATTTTTTGATGAGATTGCCCACTGTAGAATATCATCACCTGTTGAATCCAATTGCACATCATTCAACTCAGTCTGGAGCAACATCCATTCTCCTCTTGCAGTGATGTTCATTCTTCTAGGAAGTTTCAAATTCCACCAAATAGCACCATCTTCTTGCTGACATATTTGTGAAACATATGCCTCTTTTGTTCTACAGATTGCAAACAAATTAGGATAGGCAGTTGATAGCTTATTATCCAGTAACCAAGTATCATGCCAGAATCTCACTTGAGTGCCTGATTTGACTTTTCACATGTTTTAGGAACTCTTCCTTGCAGTTCATTATCCCTCTCCAAACAGCCCTTCCATAAGTTGCTTTTGGATGTTTAGAAAACCAATTAACAGTATCCACACCATACTTTTCTACAATGATTTCTCTCCACAGTGCATCTTGCTCTTTTGCAAATCTCCATAACCATTTACTCAACAAAGCAGTGTTCATTCTTTTTAGACTCTTGACACCTAAACCACCATTTTTCTTCTTTTTGTATAGCAAGTCCCATCTGAGCAAATGCATTTTTCTTCTTCCATTGTTGTCATGCCAAAGAAAGTCCCTCATTAACTTCTCTAATCTTCTTACTACAGGCATAGGTATTACAAAAATCGAATGCCATTAATATACTTCTTTGGCATTTCAAACACAGTTTTATAGAACCTGGTGTCATTAGGCCATACCTTTGGCCATACTTTTTCTTGAGTTACCGATGGGTATTAATCCAAAAGAGCTACCGATTATGGTCACCTACTTGCACCAATCGGTAGCTCAAAAAGTATGGCCAAAATCTTTTTTGGTATGGCTTAATGATGCCAGGCTGCATGTAACCTTTGGAATACTATTCTTTTTTTTCACGTGTTGCTTTTGCTTTTAAGCTGATATGCTTTCCAAAAGAGTAATTCTACCTTGGCAAAGGTTACACCGTGTTTTACACCTTATGGCTATCCAATGGTTCTCATTTGCTGAAAACAAGACGGTGTATGGGTCCCACCACTTAAGATTTGCAGAGACCCTTTATATTTGTGTCACACCATAATTCTAACTCCATTTTGTATTCGTTTGGGATTTTGACAGCAACTTTTTAAAGAAGCACTTCATAATGGAACACTAGAAGGATTCTTCAAATTACATACTTCGTATGAGACACAATCAGAATTTGCATACTGTGGATTAGCCAGTTTGTCTATGGTCTTCAATGCTCTTAAAATTGAACCACCAAGGCTATGGAAAGGTAATTATTCAGATAGTACTTTCACTTTTTTCATTACTGAACTTTTTCAAAATTTCTCTATTTCGGTGTGATATATTCCAGGAGCTTGGAGGTGGTTCGACGAGTCCATGTTTGACTGCTGGATACCTTTAGATAAGGTTATGGGTAAGGGATTATCATTGAGTAAAGCCGTGAGTTTGGCTCGTTGTGCTGGAACGAATGTCAAAGGTTTTTACTCAAGCCAGAGCAATATTGATGAATTTCGCAAACACGTCGTATCATGCACGTCTAATGAGGACTCCCACATGGTAGCCCTGTACCACAGACCAACTTTTAACCAGGTAACGTATATGTGCATTTTCTTGCCCTGCTAGTGCTTCCCTGCCTTAGCTAGCTTGGAAGAGATGAAATATGATTTTTGTCTTGATAGCCATACTACTCAACATATGTTAACTAATTCGACTTTTGGGTGTTCATATTTTCTGCTATGTTAATGAAGTTTTTTTATATGCTTGTTTTCAGACCGGAAAAGGTCACTTTTCTCCTATCGGTGGGTATCATGCTGGAAGAGATATGGTGTTGATGCTAGATGTTGCTCGATTTAAGTATCCTTCTCATTGGGTTCCACTATCACTTCTATGGAAGGCCATGGGTACTATTGATGGAACAACTAGGGGGTATGTACATCTTTCTGCTCCGCACAACTCATGCATTCTTATACAAGTCATTTACACGATTGAATTATGTTTGAAAATTAATAGCATGTTTAGATACAACTCATGTACATCTTTCTGCTCCGTCCAACTTATGCATTCTTATATAAGTCAACTAGGGGATATGTTTGAAAATTAATAGTACAATAGAATTGACTTCAGAAACAGAAGTCAGTTCCAGAAGTTAGAAATTAAAATAAAATATTGCTTCAGATAAAGTTAATTTTTCTGCTTCTAGAAGAAGTTATTCTGAAATTGTTGTTCCAAACAAATTTCTGACTAGTTGGCTTCCAGAAGTCAAAAAGATGCTTATCAGTGTGTAATGTGTATCCAGACAGACTGTAATTTTATTTTATTTTAAACTTTCGAGAGTCTAATAATTGAAAATTTAAAAGTTAAAAATAATTTTATCCTTTCATATCCACCTTTGGCAATAGATTTTTTTTTAATTATATTTCAGGTTTATGATTATCTCAAAGCTTCAAAAGACACCACCATCGTTGTTCTACGCTTGGGTATGTTTAACAATATTTTTCGATATTCTTTTGATATTTATCCATATAAATAACTACAAAAGCATGTTTATGCTAGTGGTTTGTGAGCCTAATTTGATTTGCAATGACTTAAACCAAACAAGATTTTCCTTGCAGGTTTGTAAACATGAGAGTTGGCTTGATTCTGTGAACTACTTGATGGATGATGTTCCTGTCAACCTTCAATCATCTAATATTGCAGACGTTCGTGAACTTCTCTCCCTTGTCATTTCTTCATTTCCTAGCAGTTTTGCAGAATTTATCAAGTGGGTTGAATTGCGAAGACAGACAGGGCTTGGAATCGAGGTTTTTTTGAGTATTTTTTACCAAGTTATTTTGTATGATTTGTTTAAAAGAATCCCTTCTAATATTGCTACACCATTTTTTCCGGGTTACAGGAAGAGATGCTGGCACAAGTTCGGGAAACCGAACTATATAACCGTATGGATACGACAAGTTGTCAAATAGGGAGAGAGGTCCAGACTATATTTTTGCTCGCATTGCCTCCACATACATGGTCTGGTATAAAAGATCAAAAGTTGTTGCAAGAGATCAATAGTTTAGTATCCTTAGATAGTCTCCCCCATTCGCTTCAAGATGAGGTAATTTTATTAGACCAACATTGTGTTTTTTTTAAAGGGATCTGAGTCAACTGGTATGACCCAACATTTTTGTCATTTTTCGAATTAGTAGCGTTTTAATAACTGACAAAATAAAACATTCTAATTCGGCCTGAGTCTATGGCCGAGTTAGATTCAAACACTGAGTCAGCTAAAAACAAACACCCAGCAAGTTTATAACGCGAAACGGTGAAACGTCTAAATTGTGGCTATTTTATAAATGGTGAAACGTCTAAATTGTTTTTGTTACATCCCTTCTATTCTAGGTTCAAAAGTTGAGGTGGCGGCTGATTGATTTGAAGAGATGTCAAAAGGAAAGAGAACATGGCAATTTAGAAGGTTAGTCTTCCCTCTGTCAACACCGCATTTAATGTTTAGTTTGATTATTATAACACAAGTTCGTACCAATTTCAGCAGCTTTAGAAACAATTTCAGAGAAGCCCGAAGAGAATATAGAGATTAACTAACCGGAAGGACATGGGAAAGGTAAAAAAAACATCTGATATAGTGATATTTGCTTCAATTTCTATGGCTTGTACATTCTTTGTTTTCTGTTGTTACTAGCCATGGGTACGTACATGTATTTAAGTATTTTTTCACAACCAAGTTAAAATTATCAGTATTTTACTATTAGTTCCTAATTCCTATGCTTAATGCCTATGCTTACCAACTTAATGCCTATGCTTCATACTTGTTTTTAATTTGTGTATCGTAAATACATGTATATCGATTTTTTACTATTAGTTCCTATCTTCTTAAACTTTTTGTTTTCACCCCATGAATTCCTTAATCAAGATTATACCATACCTTCATTATGACAAAAGAATTTTTGAACTCTAGTTATAATTGTTTATGAACTATGTTATTTTTTTTTTGTAAATCCCGCAGGCACAAATGGTGGTGGCACCGTCGCAGACATAATAGAATATGCAACCTATAGTTAGAGGTGTAAAGTGTGCCATGCCAGCACGTTAATGGCACAGCACAGCACGCTAAAATTTGGGCACAGCACGGCACGGCACGCGACAAAGCACAGCACAGGCACAGCACGCTAGCTTAGTGTGCTGTGCCGTGCTTGACTAATCGGCAGCACGGCACAGCACAGCACGCGGCACGAACAAGCACGCGGCACGGCACAGCACGCGATAAAGCACAGCACAGCACGCGGCACAGCACAGCACAGCACGTGGCACGGCTAAGCACGGCACAGCACGTGTAAAGCACGGCACAGTGCACTACATTACATGTGTATTTCACACAAAAATGAAATCTACCTAGTTATTACCATTATGTTTTTGTTATTTTGATTAAATTTATGACAATACATAATATCTAATTTTATTAAGTGATAAAAAAAATATTTAGAAATGTAATTGATGTTGTAAATGTGTCTATTTGACGTTCATTTGATAGAAAACAAATAACGATACAATTGTTATCACATAAAATTCAACTTATTTTTTTTTTTTGTTAATAAAGTTGTATATTATGCAATATATAATATTAAATACAAAATTTTAATTAATTTTTTCAAAATTTATTATAATTAACTTGATAATTTATAAGATTATAAGTTATTTAAATATTTAAAAAACATTTTTTTAGGATGACGTAAATTTAGTGTGCTAGCACAGCACGGCACGGCACAGCACGCTTATTCGTGTGCCATGCCCGTGTGCCATGCTGTGCTTTGCTTTTGACTAAAAAAGCACAGCACGGCACAGCACGTTAAAATTGTTGGCACAGCACAGCACGGCACATGGCACGTAAAAGCACACCTTCGTGTGCCATGTGCCGTGCCGTGCCGGCACGTTTTACACCTCTACCTATAGTTATCGGGAGAAAGGTTTAGGAATGTAACGCCAATCTTAGTTATAATGTGGCAGCTAAAGATTATTGGCAGTTCAAGTGAAGTTACACAGTAAAAAAAAATTAAAAAAAAATGAAGTTACACAGTGAACCAGGATTTTATGTTTGGGGGGCTATTTTTTTATAAAGCGGTGGTGTTAGTGAAAAAAAAATGGCGGCCGTAGGCCGCCCAAAATTTTTTGACGCTTTTTGCGATGATGATACATAAAGTTGTAAATACTGTTTGCATTCACACCTAAATCTTGAGATTTTTTTATGGGTAACCTTGGAAAATATCATCAATGTTATCATAAGTCAAATTTATAAATCCAATTCCTATTTGGGAAGCCACGAATAGCCTATTAGAAAGAAGATAAAATTAGGAAGTAGAATTGATACAAAGTTTCAAAACCTGCCTAAATTTGGCCCCATTTTGGAGTATTTGGCCCCATGAAAAAATAATTCCGGCGGTTGTTATATAGCAAAATCGGAAAACCCCTTATAATTAAAGACTGTTTTACCCTTTCTCAATTAGTTGCTAATTAGTTGATTAGTTAGTTAATTCTGTTTATAGTTAAGTTAGTTTGATGAAAGGTGAGTTATATAGTGAGTAGAAATCATTTGAGTGGGAAAAACTTGTAGAGAAGAAGGAGAGAAAAAAGTTTGAAAATTTTGAAAAGTTTGAAAAACTAGGGTTTTTGAGAAAATGGTGAAAGAATACACCGATGATGAAGACTCTAGTAGTGATGAAGATGTTGATGAATCACCAACCGAGTTCGATCCTGCCGATGTTGATTATGTGAGGGAGCAAGAATACATTCACAATCAACGCCTACGTGAGGAGCTCGAGAGGGAGGGAAATGATGATTATTATCATGAAGTTCCTCAAAATAATGAGGTATAGGTGTTACGCAACTCGAATGGTGTTTGTCTAGCTTGAAATGCAGCTTGAAATCTTGTTTGAATGGAAAAAAGATCAAAATTTGTCCTCGGGTTTAGCCTTCTAAACCCAGAATCGTTGTATGATCAACAAATTATCAAACGATTGTTGTTCAGTAGTAACAACAATCGTTGAAAGATACGAATTATAAACAACGATTCTGGCTTTTTAATGGAAGCTTGGTTTGCAGAACCAGAATCGGCTTTTCAAATCCTATCTAACCGCCGATTAAAACATTGATCAAGTTATTAATCGTCGGTTGTTGGCTAACATATAAGCCGATTGTAGAGTACAGGAGACCTAGAATTTCTTCGAACTTTAATCGGCTCATATTCAGTTTTGTATGTGCCGATTGTAGAGTACAGGAGGCTTTCAATCTCTTCGTAACTCTAGTCGGCTCATATTCAGTTTAGTATTTGCCGATTGTATATAATCGGTGCTTATCGTTGTATATATAAGACGATTTTGGTATCTAACTTCCTTCTCCAATTTTGTAGATTGTTGTACGGCTCGAAGATCAACCCGAAGCCGTGTCTAAGCTACTGCCTGATACTTCTGCCCACTATCAAACTGACTTGGTATGCAACAACATAATCTTGATTTTTCATCCTTCATTTGAAAACAATTTCTATAAGTATAGTGATCTAATTGCTTTTTGGTTTTCTCCGTGAAGACATGGAACACTAAGGAGGAAGCAAAGGCTTGGTTCGTAGAGAAAGGCAAGAAGCTGAACCAAGGTCTAGTGTTTGGCAAACGTTCAAACATAAAGCGCTTGGAAATTGTTTGCGAACGAAGTGGCGCCCCAACAAGTCATTGGAGCAAGTCTAAACCATATGTGAAAAAGAGTAAGAAGTGTGAGTATAAATGTAAAACAAGGAAGTGTCATTGCCCATTCAAGATCATAGTAGGTTGGAGCTATGCAAAAGGGTATTTCCTACGTAGGGTAGAGAACGGTCATCACAACCATGATACTCCTCATTCTCTTATTGGACACTCTTCCGTTTGTGGGTTGAAACCCCATGAGAAGGAAAAGGTGAGGTCGATGATTGCAAGCCGGCCACTCGATATCCTAAGGGCGATAAAGGTGGATGATCCAGGGAACTTGTCTATTTTGAGGCAAATTTACACTGAAAGAGCCGCACAAAGGAAAGGGTCATGGAATGGTAGAGAGATTATGGAACAATGTGAATGGCTAGTCGAAAAACACAACTACACAATGAGGAAGCAAGTCGTTAATGACAAAGTGCAACGTATTTTCTTGGCGCATCCGGATATGATCGAATTTGAAGTAAACTTAATCGGTCACAAAATTAATGATTATACGCCGATTGTGAAGTTACAGGAAAAAACCAATTTGAAGTAAACTTAATCGTTCAGACAATTTATATATATACGCCGATTGTGAAGTTACAGGAAAAAACCAATTTCAAGTAAACTTAATCGGTCATCCAATTTATATATATACGCCGATTTACGCAGACAGAAGATGTAAGTAGTAGAACATAACATTCATCCATAGATCAAGTCTTAAACTGAAACACGTAATCCAAACAACATGTCTTAAAACAAGAACAAGAACAACAAAAAGTCTTAAAACAAGAACAACAACAAGTCTTTAAACCACCTAAAGTTCTAACTACTTAGACATTTCATGATCATCACCACAAGTATCTAACGACGGCGCTTTGCTGGGAAACCAGGAGGATGGTCGAGATCATCTTCAGCAGCAGCAAAGGCGGCAGCAAACCTGGCAGCAGCAGCAGCAGCAGCGGCCTTACGAGCTTCATCTGCAGCATCCTGTTCTTCACGCAGCTTCGCAGCCTTCTCCATTTCCTTCCAGTCAGCCTCCTCTCTGCTGAACTCCTCGATCTTCTCAAGCCTATCAGTACAATAGTCAATCAACTCGTGAATTTCCACCACAGCCAAATGCTTGACGAGACGAATACACTCTTCGAGAAACGTCTCATGACATGGAGTACGTTTGACTTGTCGCACTCTTTCCAGATCTCGGGGTTTGATCCTCTCATCGTCCATTTCTGTAGCACCAAATCGGCATATATTTTAAACATTGTAAACCGATTATCAAAAGCAACATGCACAATCGTTGAATAACATATATAATATAAAACGACAAACTGTGTATGACTACAGAATCGGTGGACATAGTGTTTTTCATAAACCGATTAAACCCATCAAAACAGTCGGTACATATAGTAAACAACATACACCGATAATCAAACAATCGGTG
This sequence comes from Papaver nudicaule, assembly GCA_023529015.1. NCBI lineage: Eukaryota > Viridiplantae > Streptophyta > Magnoliopsida > Ranunculales > Papaveraceae > Papaver > Papaver nudicaule. The sequence continues at coordinate 14,735 of JAJJMA010117636.1, forward strand.
GAAATATCATATACAATAAACCGATTACACTACGTATTAAGCCAAGTAACAGAGTTGATGAGGTCATCAATAATCGGTTCATATATATCACTACATCTAACGTTTATTCTTCTTAAAAAACATAATCGTTCAATATATAGGCATTTATCCACCGATTACAAAACTACGTAAATTGCATGGAATTTTACATGAAGTGCTGATGATCAATAATCGGTTCATATATATCACTGCATCTAACGTTTGTTGTTCTTAAAAACATAATCGTTCAATCTATAGGCAGTTATCCACCGATTACAAAACTACGTAACTTGCATGGAATTTTACATGAAGTGCTGATGATCAATAATCGGTTCATATATATCACTACATCTAACGTTTGTTCATCTTAAAAACATAATCGGTATATATGTGATAAAACAGAAAACGATTGTTGCTAGTGAAGATGAACAATCGTTGGATATGTTGTTTTGGATCCAACGATTCTGGTATTATCAGCCGAAAAAATTGCCGAAAAATCAGAGTTTCATGCAACCAAATCACGTATAATAAGCAACTAACATACTAAAAACGATCGAGATAAGATTACACACCTTTAACGAAGTTTCCGGCTTGATTCTCGAGTGGGCGGATTCGAAATTTTTGTTTTTGTTTTTGTTTGAGAGTGAAATGATTTTGGTTTTGGAAAGTTTTTGGGTTTAAATATTTTAGGGTTTTTGGATTAAGGCTAAGTTTACTATTTGGGGTGGGATTAGTTAGTATGATTAATTAGTAGTGAAAGGTAATTTAGTATATTCCACCCCTGTGAAGACATCCCATAACAACTCACCCTAGATGGGTTTAAATTTCTATGGGGCCAAATACTCCAAAATGGGGCCAGATTAATTCAGGTTTTCAAAATGAACTGAATTTTTGGGTTGTTTCAACATTTGGGATGGTTGGATATTCAATTAATGGGCTATTTCTAAAATTGGGATGGCTAACAATGTCCAGATTACTTACTGGTCTACATGGAAAAATATCTAATGACAATCGTACTTGTACATGTACATATATTCAAATTGTCCGAAGACGTTGGTGAAATGAAAGTCGATGAACAGTACCAAGTTTGTGGGGATATGAACTCGTAATTCGACTAAAGCTGAACATTCAACATTGTGATAACTGATCAATTAACCAGAGGTAAGTATTTTGGAGAAGCTGTCAGATTAACAAAATTGGAGAAAGCCACTTTCTTGCAAGTTAACTGAACTGAAGTCTTTTTTAGCCATGAGAAAAAAGCAATCCTACCATCCGTGTATATGATTTATCTAGAACGTTCCATCTACTCGTAAGTCGTAACTGCTAAACTTCTATGTATTAACTAGATGACCGCTACCACGGTGGGAGTGGGCCGCCCGACCGAAGAAAGAACAAAGAATTTGTAAAGCTAAAAAAAAATGTAAGCAAAACAGTAAACAAATTTAGGGTCGAAAAATTCCACTTCGCTAGTCTGGCATGTATAGGTGACTATATGTTTAAAATCTGCATACGTATTTGATTCTGAACCAGGGCATACTCATATACTCATAACAAAACTGAGATGGAAGAAAAAATTATTTGTAAGACTGAACAGGACAATACTTTTATTAAGTTAAGCAACAGGGAAAAACATCCACCACTCAGAAAACCACCGTGGTGGATTTCTTCGAACGGGCGGCCCGTCCACCGTCGATTTCTTCAGATTTCACTGCCTAATTTACTCAGCAACACCATACACTATTGCCTAAACTAATAGATAACAGTTCATGAGTGAATGCTTTAAACAGAAATTAGTCTAGAATCTGGTCTAAGCTTTCAACCTAAAAGAACCACTATCTGTTGAATCTCTTGCTTGCAGGATTAAAATTGACTTCATACCGTAGAAAGTAAAGACCCGTGAGTTCAATATGTATTGTATTGACGCACACAGAAAGGTAGTCTTCCATTATATTGAAATGCTAAAAAGAGAATAATACACAGTGGAAGGAAATTGAAACTTTTGTTGTTGTCGAATAAAGGCACGAGTGAGAGCAACAGCGATTCTCCCATGTGAATATGTCTCGTGAACTCTTTATTACAAGAAGACTCGGAAGATGAAAGCAAGATGTTTGTATCAGTCAAATTCGATGTTTGTACAGGTCGAATGCGTCTTTAAGTGGGTACCAAACGCATTATGGAAGATGAGGCTTCAAAGGTTGATAATATAATCCACTACTTTGAACTATAGACAGTAAAATCAATCTGGGGTATTTCTAAATCTTCTCACCTGTAAGCCTATTTTTAGCAAATGAAACAGCTCTCAAGTGCTCACATTTCTTGACAAAGTCACCTGGAATTGATCCAGTGAGTCCAATCTCACTCAAATCAATCACTCTCAATTTCTCAAGACCAGCTGAACCTGACCAATGAAGTTATTTTTCGAAAAGAGTCATAAGACCGTCTTCCTAAGAACTGTAATCTGAGTACCCCTCTTATAATTTTTTAAATTAACATGTATGGCCAAAACCAAAACCTATGCCTAAATGTATTACAGTGACAAAATAGAGCATTGGTACAATGATACCGATACTGATGTGCCTTATAAGTAGGGCAACCAAAATCCAAAATTTCACCAAATGACAGGACAGAAGATTGACAATCATATAAATACATTACTCATCTTGCTCTTCCGCCTGATAATGTTAGAGCCATCTTCTTTCTTTCGCAACACAAATCTTGACCAGACCTAAAGTAAAATTGACATAATCCAGTATAAGATCTTCATGCTATACCATGTAATAAGCCTACGACTAAACTGTGAAGAGCATATATGGATACATAAGCAATGTACACATTAGACCGATAATACTAGTTTTCCAAAAATATATAAAACCAAAATGCAAAGATGTGAGATTAGTCCAAACATAATCCACTTTAACATATCAACCAACTATAAACAAAAACTATGAAGGTCCCTGGATTGCAGTTAAAGTTGCCAAAAGAGTTATTCATAAAGTTGGCAGAGACACCATGTACATCCAGTTCTTACACATTAACCAATCATCAGTTATAAATTACCTTGGGAGGTCCATGAACTACAATAATATATGGAGCCGGTTCTCCGATAGTACGATCAATGGTCGGGACATGAACTCTGCGTTGCTCTTTCTCGGTAGCTCCGGATTGTAATCTCTTCGCTTTTGTTGACGAATTAAATGCAATTGCCTACAATCGAAAAAAGGATGATTATAATCAATAAATAAAATTAGTATTACACTAATCGAGCTAAGAGGT
>JAJJMA010117638.1:0-15077 GCA_023529015.1 Papaver nudicaule
ACTTTGGTTCTTCCTGCTTCTTTCCCAACTTCTTCTTCTCATGACTTCTCCTTCTTCCATCAATGCTCTTACTGTTAAGGCATTGTCCGGTCAAACCCACTAGCATTGATATGTCAAGCTAGTTGTCAGTTTTAGGTGTCAAAACACAATTCTTGATTTAGCCTACTAGAGTTTAGATTTCGGAATTGGGATATAGACTAAGTAGTAGAGACCTTGAAGACGAAGACTGTGAAGACAAAGAAGACATCAATTATTCTTCATCGACAAAAGGTTAGTAGGAGTTATGACTTTTATGGAAATTCTTTTATTCTACTTTCTCTATCTTTCGAAATAGTCGGCTACTTTGGTAGTGTTATAATAGTGATTGAGATCGTGTTCTTGGCTACATGACCATGTGTCATGACTAGTGTTTGTTCCCGCAAATACTATGGTTACAAGAATGTATGAGATAGATTCGATACCATTTGTCCATTGCAATGGTTTGCTTGCAAATCACTTGTTGGATATGTGTGAATTTAAAGGAGTACTCTTGAGCAAGAGTCCAGTGGATTACAGCTGAGGGCGTCTCACACGTCTAAGTCCTGGTTAAGCCCAGAACTTCCAGCGGATCCAAGTTAAACCTAATCTGGAGGTCGGACGGTTCGTGAACCGTACGCGAAACAGAAACTCTGGAAATCTCCTGAGTTCCAAAGTGATATTTAAGTTCGTGTACCTACACAAACCTCTAAATCGGTGCTTTTGGCTGTTATCCAGATTTATGAATATTCTTTCAGAATTTCACACAGGTTAAACTCTGAACTCCTTTATCTCTTAGTTGGACTTGGATTATCATGAAATATCTTTTGTGGTCCATCTAACGGTTCTCAATGTGTCAATAAGATAAAAATTATCTCTGGTCTGTTGGATTTCTATCTTGAAGTGTTTTTGAGCTAACAAAACACTTGGCAGATAAATGTTAATGAATTCCAATTGAGATTAATCTCTATTACTTGGTGTGCAAGTTTAGGGTTTCCAAAACTTGTGGGACAAGTAATTGATTGCTTTATTCCAAAGCAACCTATCTTATTGAGTGCTATAAATAGAGGTGTCTATGGACGAATACCGCAAGCAGCAAGCATACGTGAAGGTCCTTAGGGAAGTGAACGTAAACTCTTTCACTTCGGTGAATGCTTGTTGTGGTATAGTCATCCTCTATTAGGTAAGCAGTTTCTCACATAAAGACTTCTCTTGAGAGTTGGGAAGCACGGGTAGGAGATTGAGACCTTAGTGGTTGAAATTGGATTAACCTGTAACCTTGGTAACCTGATCACGCTCTTGTCTATTCTACGGTCCTTCTCTTCTGATATAAGGCCATTCAAGAACTGATACGTTACACTCAGGGTTTCGAAGAAAGCAACGCACGACTGCACTCGGTGTTGTAAGACCTAGTTAGCTCCAGTTGTATAAGCTTCTTAAGTGATTCTTTTTACAACTGAGGTAGAGACAAGTTGGGCATAGTTTACTTGGTTTACTTGTCAGCCCCCGCTTGTAAGTAGATTTCCGTATGACCTAGAGCAATCCGAAGGAAGTCACTTTGTCTATGTCAAACTGATAGAGAACAGTTCAAACATACAGTTGATAATTTAGGTTGCAAAGCCGGAATTGTTGACACAAGCCTTTAACAGCGGTTAAAGCAACTCCTAGGCCTGTAACGGACATCAGCTAGGGGAATCAAGTGCGTGACGATCTGTGGGGGATCTAGAGACGTAAGGAGTGCGACAGTAGCCAATCCGCTTGGAGGGCTGGAGTTGGTCTCTGCTACTTCCCAGACCGAAGTCTTATAGTAAGCTAGTGTTTGTAGTCAGTTTGTACTGGGCGGTGTTCAATCTGGATGTGGTCCCGAGGTTTTTCTACAGGTTGTAGTTTCCTCGTTAAAAAAATCTCTGGTGTCTTGTGTGCTTTACTTTCCGCATTATATTCTCTGATTATATAATTAAAGCAAACACAAGAAGTACGTTATTCCTAACCTGACGTTAATTCCCAATCTTGAACAAAGATTTACAAGGACTTGTCTTTGTAGGAATTGATCACTTGTGATCACAACTCAGGTTACACAGGATCTGGATATTGATTTTTGAGATCGTCCAGATCTAACCATAAGTCTCACGAGCCCAAACGAAAAGTTGGTTGTATTTCGGTACCCCTGCTTTTTCACTTACTTCTAAGATGAGGGATCTTGGCTTTAATACTGACCCTTTTGGAATAAAGGATGTTCATTCTTCGGGTGGTCGGCTGACTCCTGAGCTCATCGAGGAGTACCAATGTGGTGATGAGAGACTTCTGATTACTTCTCATCAGATGCCTTGGATATAATTGTGATCCTCGTAATCCTCTCTTTTCGTATGAGGAGAATCTTGTCATTCTTCAAATGGGTGAGCATCTTACCTCGGGCTTGCTGTCGTATTCCTTCGGGAGTTCTGGCGAGGATGATTACTATGAGAAAAAGTTCCTTCGTATGCAAACAGAGCTGGCCGAGGAAAATACTCGTATTGCTCAGGAGAAGTACCGATTGGCAGGTATGATTTTTATCCTGTTTCTGTTTCTTATTTTCGACCTTTGTTAGGTTATGAGACTACTCTGTTAATATCTAAAAAAGGGGAGTTAGAAGAAGAGAAGAAAAGGCTTTGCCAGACTAAACCGACTTCGGATGCTCATCCTCGGGCGAGCCATCATCGTATTCCTACTGCCCCTCGGCAAGGTAAGAGTTATGAGGAAGAGATTGATCGGCTAGTAAAGGAAAGGACTACTGCTCGCGATGATCGCGATTACTTTAAGAGAAGAAAGATTGAAGTCGAGAATCAACTTGCTAAGGAGGAGAAAATAAAGTCTGAGCTTCAACGGTTGTTAGAGTGTGTGAAGGGCCAGAATCAGAAGAATGCTCGTGATATGCATCAATTCCAGTTAGACATTACTCGCTTGACTAAGGAACGTGACAAGGCTCTTAAGCAACAAGCGATTAAAGCCTCTGGTAAGGTTGTGATTGAAAAATTAGAGGGTGAGATTCGTAGCCATAAGGTTCAGGTTTCCACTCTAAAGAATGCTAATAAGGATATGTCGACGATAAACGATGGTCTGCAGAAGGGGTACAACGAGGTTAACTCGGACCTTGAAAAGATGAAGAAGTCTAAAGATCATTTCGCTAGGCTGGTGGATGAGTATCGCATTGAGCTCGCCAAACTTGGTTATAACTCCGAGGAAGATATTAGGAAAAACGTTTTGAAACCGCGATTTTCTAATCCGCAGGAGGTTACTGAGTATATGATAATGAAAGAAAGTAGGCTACCAAGCTTGAAATCTTTTTCCTGACCTTGCTACACTTTGGGCTAATGTGTTTGACGCAACTTGTTCTTTTTTCTTTTGTCAGGCCTCGAGGCTAGCTTAACGCAGAAGGCAGCAAGGGCTATATCAGAGAGGGACGAGGCTGCCTCTCAACTGGTTGCGGAGTCTGAGTTAAAGTTGGGTTTTGTGAAGAAGGTAATAGATCTCACTCGAGAATTGGCCGAAGAACGAAAGTTTCAGATTGAGGAAGCAAAAAGGTTCTCGGGAGCTGGAGAATGAGCGTCATCGTCGTTCCAAAGAAGCGCAGGAGAGTGCCCAAAGAGTAGCTCTTGAGGGTGATATTCGTCGTAGATGTGAAAAGACCTTGCGTGATGTGGTAAACGCCTTTGTTCTTTCTCAACCACAAATTCAACGTGGCGATGCTGCTGAAAGTCCCCAGCTTTATTCCACTTTGACCAACGCTCTTGCCACTGAGAAAGCTTGCCGTCAGCATGGTCGAGAACGTTTTCGAACAATTCGGGTAGAGCCTGCCGGCTATGGTACTATTGGTGCCGAAGACTCTGATGCAGAGCTTCCTGAAGACAAGGACTTGCTACCTCACGAAGTTTTTGTAAGGCTTGTATCCAAAGAACTAGAGACCCGAGCTAAAAAGGACAGAAACTCTGAGGATTCCGAAGAAGATGGTGGAGAGGATGACGTGGAGGATTTTAGTGTTTCTAAGGACGATTCTAATAGGGGGCCGAAGGGGGGTCCCAAGGATGATCCTGACGGCACTTCGGGCAGCAGTCTTGGGTCTAAACCGAATGACCCTAAGGATGTTCCCGATCATGCTTCCCCAAAATGTGAGAAAGAAAGTTCTGGTGTTGGTAAAGGTGTTGTTTTCGATGATAATTTCAAGGAGAACAACTATTTGTTCCGCGAGTCTGCTTTGGGTTATAGTGAAGATGAAGATAGTGAACCAGAGATGGGTCCCTCGGATACAAAATCCCAAAGGCAGCATATGGAGGTTATTGAAGAAGATGGATGCGAAAAGTTTTGTCCAATTAGTGAATTTAAAGTGATTTCTTCTCAAAACGTCTCTTCTGCTGTATTTCTTTCAATTATATAATGAAGGCTTCCTGTCTTGCTTAGATCTTCCTCTATACTCCGTATTTTTTATTCTTTTACTTTGCAAGACTCTCGCCTTTGCGCCTTTTGATTTATAAGCACTTGAATGAAGCTTTGTTTCTTTATTATTTGCATTGTTTCGTGGTTAATTTTGATCGAGCACAAGATATGCTTTGCCAATTGGGTTTACTTAGAGTGCGACTTCAGGGCTTACTTCGATGTGGAAGGCAGTAAACCAAGCTAGTCGGGGCTGCGGATCACCCTTCCCAAAAGCTGTAAGCTACCCGCCTGTCTCAAGCAAAGACTTTGGGTATCGAGACCTTAGGTACCCAGCCTGCCTCGGTACATTAGGTTGGTTACGAAGATAACTTAATATCTTCCGAGGGAACATGTTAGTGTTTCGAGAACCCAAATTACCTAAGTAGTGCAGTTGTAGTCCCAGATTTCGAAAATAAGGTAGCTCAATCGGGGAGTGTCGGTCAAAGCTGGAGCTTAGACATAGTATTGTTTTAGTATCACGGCCTAGAGTCCCCCCCTCCCCCCTCAAGGCTGTATTTTAATGATTTGGAGGGGGTCCCTTGGCTGCGTGACTTGCTTAGCATTCCTCGCGAATGTAAGCTCGTCAGCTGCCTCGGGGTTCCATCCGCATAAAAGGTAGATGTTAATCCCATTTATTGTCCCCGCGACGCCTCAATTAGGAGGTCCCAGTGGTCGCAATGGTAGTGGTTCCATATGTCTCCTAGCTTGTGCAACCATGATTCAATGTACCCACCGCTATCGGGGTATCTTGTGGGTTGAGGACTGTGTCGTGTAAACCGTGGGGCCTTGACAGCTTACACGTACATCATCTCGATGCCTACCATTTGAGGACTATGCATGTCATTTGAGGACTTTTATGCCCACCATTCGAGGACTTATATGTGCCTACCACTCGGGGTCTTTTTATTAAAACGAAGCGGATCGGTAGACAAAGGGGTTTGACAAAGAAATTTGACAAATTATCACAACCATCAAAATCTATAAATCTAAGGGTCTACATTAATGATGATGTGGCACATTTTTGTAGTTATGTTCTTATACGGCTAAGCTTGAGCCGAGCCATTTCGCTCTTTAGGAAAGATTAAAAATATCTTAATAGCAAAAAAAAAGGAATTTTCTTCTCGTAGAATTTTTTCTAAACCTAGTCTTCTTCTCCCGTTCACTGTCTTCTGCAACTGTATTGTTTATGATATCAACGGTATGTAATTTTTCTTGCTATAGTATTTATGATTGTTCTTGCTATAGTTTAATTCTTGTGAATCTATTGCCGTCTAGGTTTTTTGTATCAGAAACTAACAATAACCCTTGCATGAAACTCGTGAAGACAAGTATCAGTAACAAGAATTTTTGGTCACCTGATGAGCGATATGCCATGATAATAATGATTCAATGAAGATGCATGAATGAACTGTACAAAGAAAGATGAGAAAAAACATCTAATATAATTCAAGAGATTTTCCCTACCCCCGTCTTTGGAAACCCTAAACAGTTGAAACAATACAACACAAGGCCACCAAGTTAATGTCAGACTTGACATAGCTTACCTTACTCTAATGTCATTTTTTTTAGTGATCCGTTATATGTACGTTGTTACCGATGTTACTTTTATATTTAACCAGGAGCAATGGATGAATTCTCTAATGTTACAACGTATGATTCCGAGCGGGACATAAGTGATACAAATGAACTCACGGATATTATTTTGGAAGAAAAGGCGAATGCTAATAATGACACTTCCAGTACTCCAAGCAAGATCAGTGGCAGTATGACAACACCATATGAAGGAATGGAATTCAAAAGTTATGAAGATGCAAAAGAGTACTATATAGAGTATGGGCGACGAAACGGTTTCACAATACGGGTTCGATCAACAAACAAAACGCGTATAGGCGTGCAAGAAGTAACTGTAGCTTATACGGTATGTTCGCAAGAAGGCAAACATGAAAAAAGGAAAATGTAGAGGGAATAGATAAAAAAAAAGTAAACGCTGCAGTATGATAAAATGTGGTTGTGAAGCGAATATGCATGTTCTTTTTGATGAAGAAAATAATATTTGGACAGTGAGGGCATTCTCAGATGATCACAATCATAAATTTGTATCGTCATCGAAGAGGATGCGCATGCAGACTAATAGATTCATGCCAGAAGGAGTGAAAGGTGCAGCAAAGGCCTTTCATAGGGAAAATATTCAGGTTGGAAAAGTTCCAGCAGTCTTTAACGGGGCAACAATTGGATTTAACAAAAGAGATTGCTGGAATCACTTGCGTAATGTTAGGTTCAAAAATCTTGAAGTTGGTGATGCCCAATCTGTCATGGATTATTCGCATATGAAACACAGTGATAATCTACAGTTCTTTCATCGAGTTCAAGTTGACGAACATGGTAGAGCCGTAAATTTTTTCTGGGTAGATGCACGGTCGTGTATGTCATATGAACAATTTGGGGAAGTAGTCTTCTTTGACACAACTTACAGAACCAACAAATATAATATGCGTTTTGCACCATTTACTGGAGTAAACCATCATTACCAGACCATACAATTTGGGTGTGCATTGTTACAAGATGAAACTGAAACAACTTTCATATGGTTGTTTCACATTTGGCTTGAAGCAATGAGAGGAAAACATCTATCAGCGATGATAGCTGATCAAGACGCTGCCATGGCTGCTGTAATAAAGGAGGTTTTTCCAAACACTCGTCATCGTCTTTGCCTATGGCATATCAAGAAAAAATTTGCAGAAAAATTATCTCATGTCTATTTTAAGAAGTCAAAATTCAAGGGTGATATGAAAACATATATTCATCATACATACAAAATACAAGAGTTTGAAGAGAGGTGGAACAAGATGATTGAAGAGTTTGATTTAACCGGTAATGATTGGTTAAAAAATTTATATGTCATTCGAGAATCATGGGTGCCTGTATATCATAGAAATACATTCTATGCAAGTATGAATACAACGGGTCGCAATGAGGGAGTGAATGCCTTTTTCAAAGCATTCGTCTCGTCAACAACTAATCTTAGAGAATTTGCTGATCGTTATGAGCAAGCATTGAAAGAAATTGTTGATAAAGAAAATCAGGATGTATCGGAGCATACTAATCGCCTTATTGAAGAAAGCAATTTGATACTTAAGCACGCTGCTGAAATTTACACTCGCAATATCTTTAAAAAGTTTAGCGATCAATTATTAGCGCATTACGGTTCAAGGCGGACGAGATAGAAATAGATGATATTTTCACATTTTTTCGGTGACATCTAAGGTTGGTTATCCACAAAATTTTACCGTAAAAATAAAACCAGGTACGTATGAAGGATATTGCGAGTGTCAGTACTTTGAATTTATAGGTTTACCTTGCAAACATGTGTTAAAAGTCTTGACAAAGCTTGATATAGATGTAATCCCTCCACATTTTAAAGATGGTTGAAAGGTGCCAACTCATTTAGGATAATGGATGAATCATCATGCTCTAATGATTATGAGAATTCAGAAGCCTTTAGACTTAGTCATCTTTGGTCGCAGATCAACTCAGATGTCTTGTTTTGCTTCCAAATCAGATAGATTATATAAGATGGTAGTTGACGGTATTGAGGATCTTTTTGCTCGAATTGTTGATGATCAATAAGAAGTTGGTTGAAAATGATGAAACTAAGGTGGTTGAAAATGATGAAACCATTCTTCCAAATTCTGAAATTCAAGAAGATGTTGCTGGTCCTGTAAAATCATGCCCACCGTTTCTTCAAAACCCACAAGTATCACAGGTGAAAGGTAGACTCAATGGAAAGGTTAATAGCAACGGAAGATTATTACATCCTATTGAATGTGCAAAGAGGAAAAGGAAGTGTTCTGTATGTAAATCTCCCACTCATGACAAAAGAAACTGCCCAGATGAAAAGAAGAAAAATATTGTTTAACCATGTAAGTTGGATGCCTTTTGATATGCTTTATTTGCATTATTCATTGAATGACTGGTGTGCGTATTGGTGGGCACTTATATCTTTATTCACAGCAAATATTCCTGAAAATTGCAACATTGCAGGTGTGTTCAGTGGAGCTTGAACAACCACAGGGTAAGAAGAAACAAGAATTGTGCAGTCAGAAGCTTACGCCTTGTTAACCGCAATATGCGAAGACTGCTAGCTCTAGTACTACTTCTTTTTTAGCTCTGTAGCCTGCGAGGCCTGTGGTCCAGTTTCTCCTCTCAGTTGAAACTATCATCATCTGCAGCTGCATTGTCCTCCATTTGATTTCTTGTTTAAGTAAACTACGTTTTACATTTCATTCATGAGATTCAAGATAATTTTTTTCTGTGTTGTTCTCTAGTGTTTTTTTTTTGTTTTTTTTTTGTCATTTTAGTTTAATTTTGTTGTCATTTTAGTTTGAAATGAATAAATCAGACTGTGAAGAGCTCTTGTAATTTGAGAAATTTTGAATCATCATTCATGTTTGGCAGACACTCATGTTGTTATTTTGAGATAAGTGGCATTTGTTTTACTTGTCTATCCAAAAATTTAGAGCCTAATGATTTTCCCTGTAATATTCTTCTGATCTACAATGATATGTAGAAACAGTAATATTTTTCTAGGTGAAACTGCGAACTTCCTAGCAAAGGAGGGTGAAAAGTGCAACTAGCAGGTACCACCTTGCTTGCACATGGGGGAAAAGTGGAACATAAGGGTCATGAAAATAGGTGCAAGCGGTCCTGAGTAGTCCATGTACCTCTAAAATACACACATGAGCAAAGATAGCCAAAACCATACACGAGGTTCACTTTCATGGTTGTACTGAGTTTTGAACTACATTAACTCTTCTTCAATGTTGCTCTTTCCTGATGTCCCGCATTTGAATCCATTGAGTTAATTAGTTCTCTAGATTGATAATAAAATATCGCAGGTCAAGTTGCTTAATTAGTTGCAGTCTACCAGGACAAAGTTTCAAAGATTAGTCGCACTGAACGAATTGAGTTGTGTAGCTGATTAAGCATGTCTTCTTTTTCTTTCAACAGTACAGGTGACAAAAACTCTACAACAAAAACTTGCTCCAACAAGCGCCCTTTGTGTCTGTAGGTTTAGTTGGTTTGTATGGAAATGTGATAAACACACTCTATCAGCAGTTCTAAAATTTCAAGAAAATGACATATAAAAGAATGAATACACCAGAATTTCAGTTTTCTGCAGGTGGTTATAACCCAGTATGAAACATGGGTTTATGAGTCCCTTTGATGTATGTTACAAACATAATCTAAAAGATTTAACTCAAACCCATTTTACCGACAATGAACTAGAAGAAGATAAACTCGGTTTAAGAAAAAGTTTTACGAGAAGAAGATAACTAGGTTTTTTGCGATAAAGATTTTTTAATTTTATTTTCCTTAATTGTTAGATGGCTCGGCTCAAGCTTAGCCGTATAAAAGAATATAACTAAAAAAATGTGCCACATCATCATTAATGTAGACCCTTAGATTTATAGCTTTTGATGGTTGTGATAAATTGTCAAATTCCTTTGTCAAACCCCTTTGTCTACCGATCCGCTTCGATGTGGGAGGCAGCAAACCAAGCTAGTCGGGGCTGCGGATCACCCTTCCCAAAGGCTGTAAGCTACCCGCCTGTCTCAAGCAAAGACTGGGTATCGAGACCTTAGGTACCCAGCCTGCCTCAGTACATTAGGTTGGTTACGAAGATAGCTTAATATCTTCCGAGGGAACATGTTAGTGTTTCGAGAACCCAAATTACCTAAGTAGTGCAATTGTAGTCCCAGATTTCGAAAATAAGGTAGCTCAATGGGGGAGTGTCGGTCAAAGCTAGAGCTTAGACATGGTATTGTTCTCCTATCGCGGCCTAGAGTCCGACTCTTCCCCCCCTCAAGGCAGTATTATAATGATTTGGAGGGGGTCCCTCGGCTGCGTGACTTGCTTAACATTCCTCGCGAATGTAAGCTCGTCAGCTGCCTCGGGGTTCCATCCGCATAAAAGGTAGATGTTAATCCCATTTATTGTCCCCGCGACGCCTCAATTAGGAGGTCCCAGTGGTCGCAATGGTAGTGGTTCCATATGTCTCCTAGCTTGTGCAACCATGATTCAATGTACCCACCGCTATCGGGGTATCTTGTGGGTTGAGGACTGTGTCGTGTAAACCGTGGGGCCTTGACGGCTTACACGTACATCATCTCGATGCCTACCATTCGAGGACTATGCCTGTCATTTGAGGACTTTTATGCCCACCATTCGAGGACTTATATGTGCCTACCACTCAGGGTCTTTTTATTAAATAGGAGAAAGAGATGTTTGCATTTAAATATAAGTATCTAAATAGTTTCTTTATTTTATTCCTTTGGATAAAATCCATATGTCCTTCATACAATACGAAATCTAATTAACGTGCCTTAGACTTTTTCCCTCGACAGGAGTACTCAACCTTTGTCCCTCGAGACTCATCAAGCTAAAAGTGTCATTTCATAATGCTTTCTCGATGACGTATGGTCCCGAACAAAATGGTCCTTCCCTGGAGACAGTGTTGGCGGTGGCTCGGGAGTTTATCTCGTTTATCGCTTCTTCAGACAACATTGGCTTGTCAATTGTTACCGCGAATTTCTCCCTTCCCTCGCCACATGCGTTTTTCCCTCTATTGGAGGCTGCCTCGGCCGCTTTTTGTTTTGAGTCCCCTTTAGCATCCCTCGCCATTCCTGCTTCAATTTCTGCGATAAATTCCTTGATAACTAATTCCTTGATTTTTGGCATCTTTGCCGAGCTCTCGGGGGGAGTTGCCGAGCATTCTCGCTGCTGGACTTCTATTTCATTACAAATTTGTGCTTCGGCAGGGTCTCCCAAGATTTCAGCTATCCCTGTAGGCGTCGGGAACCTTATTCTTCTATGAAGCGTAAAAGGCACTCCCATCAGACCATGAGACCAGGGTCTTCCCACGATGGTTGTGTATGGGGAGTCAATATCTACCACGCAAAATGTTGTGAGCAGATCGAGTTGTCCCACATGAATCATCAGCGTCTGTTCTCCTCTCGGCACTGAGGGTTTCCCGTTGAATCCGAATACGTTATAGGCTGACGGAATCAGAGATGCGTCCTTGCCGAATAACCGATCATATGTTCTTCCGAAGAGGATGTCAACCGAGCTCCCTGGGTCCACTAGGTTTCTCGGCATTGCCAGTTCTTCGACAAGTAAGGTGATGACTAGCGGGTCATTGTGTGCCCTTCCCCCGTCGGGAATATCTGCTACTGAAAAAGAAACCGGCTGCTTCTGCCAAT
This sequence comes from Papaver nudicaule, assembly GCA_023529015.1. Lineage (NCBI taxonomy): Eukaryota > Viridiplantae > Streptophyta > Magnoliopsida > Ranunculales > Papaveraceae > Papaver > Papaver nudicaule. The sequence continues at coordinate 11,724 of JAJJMA010117638.1, forward strand.
CTTCCAGAGTCTTTTTGATGGCTATGCTCATGATTTCCTTCCCCTCGAAGTCTCTCTTATGAATTCTATCAGTGATGCTGCTTTCGAAGCTGTCCTCGTTCATTTTTGCGTGTATTATTGAGTTGTAATCGGTGAATCTTGGAACGTCTCTGCCTATTGTTATGGTGTAAGCCTCTGCGTGCTTTTTCTCTTCTTTAGATTGTGTTTCATTTGACGGTGGGCTTGGCAGGCTTAGCAGATGGTCAAATTTCCCGTCCGAGATGAAATGATAGATTTGATCCTGTGTCGTAACGCAATTTTCGGCAGAATGCCCTGATAGGTTCCTTAAAACACCTACTCAAGAGTACCTTATTATACACTTTAGTTAAGCTTATGCCTCGTACATTGGTTATTTAACGTCGTTTTCTATTTTGCAGGTACAATATTAAATTACACAAAAACAGAAACAAATAACATTTCAATTCATCATTTGAAGAAACTACAAGTTGATGGACAGCAAGATAGAAAGTTTGTGAAGTGCCAAAATCCAAGGAATGACTGGAGCAGACTTCATTCCAAGCTCAGGGCACCACCACAGCTTAAGGCACCAGGTTATTCCCAACCCCAGCACAGTGCTAAGGGGTACCCCCTTATCTTAAACAAAACAGACGCAGGATTTCTATTTCTCTCAGATCTGTGTCTGAAGGTGAAACCAGAGGAAACATAGCAGCAAGGGAAGGAAGAAGCATAGCAGAGAGAGAACAATGGGATTCAAGGTGAGTTTTCAAGAGTTCAAGATGGAGAAGGAGCTGGGGTTTCTGATGCTAGTATCTTCATGGAGCTGCAATGAGATTTTGATATCAAATGGCAGAGAGAATGAAGAATCAGATCTAAAATTTGGGTCGACAATATGCGGTGTTCAATGGAGGCTCTCGAAATCAGGAGTGAGAAGAGGAAGCTGGTAACTCAGATTCGTGTTCAAATGGCTAGCTGATGGTGGCAAATTCTGATGGTTTACTGTCATGATTTGGGGGTTTCTTTGGCTAAATGTTACAGTGGGTTAGAGCTATAAATGTTAAATGATTCAGAGGTCAAAAGGGATTTCTGTGGGTGTGAATGGTGAGCTGATGCTGCTGCTGTTGGTTGATGCTGCAATGGTTTTAGAACAGGGAAATAGAGCTTGGATTGGTGATGTTTGGAGTTGAATTCTAGTGTGTATGGAGCTTGTTGTGGCTGCTGGTTGTGCCCAAGTTTCTGCAAGGTTTTTGAAGCTGCTGTGTTGAGTTCAGGTGGAGCTTCAGGTTTGGTTTACAGGAGAGCTGGTGGCTGGAATTTGGCAGTAGAAGGAAGTGAAGAAACTGAACTTATCTATGGTGTTCTGCTAGTTGTTCCTGTGAGATGTGGTGAAGAGTTTGAGCTGCTGTGCTGGTTTTGCAGGGCTCGATGTTGGCTGTATAAAGGGGATTTTTCCAGCTAATACAAGCAGAGGTAATTGGCAGAGAAATACAGCTCAAGTTCATGGTAGTTTCAGGGCCAATTTCTGGTGATTTTGTGGAGTGTGATGGCTGAACTACTGTTTTAGGTGTAAAACAATAAAGAGAATTTAGAGGGTAAAGTATGAAGTGTGATGATGTAATAAAAGATGGTAATGAATTCGAGAGGTCAAGATCGAACAAGACTCGCCTAAACCAAGAAATGGCCGTTCGAGTATTGCTTCAGTTACAAGAAGAGGATTTTAGGGTTGGTTTAGGGAGGGAAGCAGAGAAAGATGAGATCAGAGAATTGCTATGATTTTCTGTGATGTTGATGATTGAATTGCTAAAGAAGTTTGAATATTCAGTTCTCACTAGATATTGAATGCTGAATGAGAAGAGTTAATCAATGATCGATGAGATTGATTGATTAAACTTGCACTGAATTAAACTGTTTGTTCTTGCTGGAGAACTTGTCTTTTCCAAACTGGTCGAGTGACCTATTTATAGCAATAGAATTCCAACTGATCTCGTAAGAAGTGGAAGAAGTGGAAGAGTGGGAGTGTGGAGTGAGTGGGGAAAGTCTTGCGCCTATTATTAGGGAAGAATGAACCGCCCACTACTCTATCCCATCTTCTCAGCAACGTTCACACGACTTAGTTTCTTTCCCGTTGAGTGATTGAGCCGTTGCAATCACACGTGCCGTAGACCGCCAAACCAAAACCCTAAAAGAATATCCCCCCATGTAACTTACTTGATTCTCGTAAGATTTGATAAGATTTGTTAAGATTTGTTAAGTCAAAGATGACTAAGTGCAAGTCGTACCAATTACTTGGTAAACTCAGGACTTTGCGATAAGATAGAGATTAAGCGATAAGCTTTGAATATCTCTTTGAGATTTGGTTTAAGGATTGAGCCGGGCAATCGCCATTTAAACCAATGAGATAAATCTAAGGGTTGAGCTAGCAACCGCCATTAGATAAGATAAGGTAAGTCTAAGGATTGAGCTATGCAATCGCCAATTAGACTGAGAGGATTTCAGCAACTCTCTGTGGCAACAGTCAAATAAATACGACTTTCGGTTTGCCATAAATATGAGAAATTGGCTTGTGGCATGTAATGCACCAATTCTCTGAGTAATGAAGACATATGAATGTCTAAAATAATATAAGTCATGGCCATGAGCCATGATTAAGAATTATAGCACTGATTTATAGAAGCAAGTCCATAATCAGGAAAAACAGACGAATGATGCTATCACAGCGTAGTCATCATCAAGAATGCATAAGCATTGCCAATACAAGACCTAAAGATAGGCCATGATGATCATAATAAGCCATGTTATATGGTATGATAATCTTATTAAGAAATTAGGTATAAGGCTCAAAGGATGAACAATAACATTTATGTTATTTGTGAAAACTACTATCTACCCCAAATAATATGGGTTCTAAATATATAAACCCCACTATATGGATATCATATTGTCCACTCCTTATTTTAAGATTTTGTTATTACTAGGCCCTAAATATTTAATTTTGGGGCTTGATTTTGAATTTTTTCTGAATGCTGATGTCATCAATAATTTTATATTACCAAAATTAACCTTTTGTATTTATACACAGATTTGTAAACAACTGCTTCATTCCAAAAAAAAAAATATTACAGAGAAACCAGAGCAGAGAAGCTCCGATCCTATTTTTTCTAGGTTTCAATTTTTTATCCATCATCTTCAATTACGATCTGCTGTGTTTTCTTCAAATCGATCCCGTCGTTTCTATGTTTATCCGATTCATCTCAGATCCGTCAGATTCGAACAATATTTGTTAAAGAATTTTCATGTGGTCAATAGGATTTCATCTCAGATTCGAACATTTCTTTCAGGTATTTTGTTTTAATCATC
>JAJJMA010117645.1:0-35346 GCA_023529015.1 Papaver nudicaule
TTCCAGACTTGCTTCGGTCACAGACGGGGAGATAGGGTTGGTCTTAGGGAGGGAAGCAGAGAAAGAGTGAGATCAAGTATTTATAGTTGAAAATGGTAATGTGTGTGGTTTCTGAATAACTTAGGAAGATGATGGTTTCTTTCTGGTTTCGCAAGGATTTCTCAATTGAATCTTAACCTCAGCTTTTGCTCGAAAATGAAAGGTGAATCGAGGTGAACTGAAAGTGAATTAGACTAAGATAGGTTGTGATGAGTTGTTCCTGGAAACAGATGAAGTCACCTATTTATAGTATGTTCAGAAATACCCTGATCTCTTGTTAATCGTGGAAGAAAATGGTAAAGTGGAGGTAGTGGAATGATGGAGTTACTCCCGTAAGGATAACTTAACTGCCAGTCATGCCCACTACTCATTAACCCAGTATTCCCACAAGTATAACCTCTTTCTAAGTGGGTGTCACACAAAAACTGCCGTAGGCCGCCACACCAAAACCCTAGTGTAACTCCCCCCCGTTTGTGACAAGTTTTGACATCTCTGTTGAATAGTGTATGTAACTCTTCGTTCGAGTAAGTTCGTACTGACTTTGTCGACCTTGCCATCGCTGGATGTTGAGTCTTTTAGCAATACTGATTATAAGGATGTGAGATGACCTTCGTGTTTGGAGAATATGGATACTTAAGAAATGTATCAAACATGTGTTTGGCTAAAGTAGTATTAACATGAGATAACCTCTATTACATAAAAAATAAGCAGAACAGATCATAAGAATAGACTTGGCCACAGACGACCAAAGCGTACAATAAGCTGGCACTTCCTGCAAGCTTATTCTGACCAAGCGGTCAGGGATATCCTAGATTGTCATTATGACTTAGGTTTGGCCAAGTGGCCAGTGCTATCTCAGTGAATCTTGGCCTAGTGGCCTAAAGGGATGGCCACTGCCATCCTCATATTAGTTTGTTTAGCCTAGTGGCTTAGGGATGGCCAGTGCCATCCCACATTGCTTTGCTTGGCCTAGTGGCCAAGGGATGGCTACCTCCGTCCCTTGTTTGCTTTGGCCTAGTGGCCTAGGGATGGCCAGCGCCATCCCATGCTTGCTCTGGCCAGCGCCATCCCATGCTCTCTCTGGCCTAGTTTCCTAGGGATGGCCAGCGCCATCCCATGCTAGCTTTGGCCTAGTGGCCTAGGGATGGCCAGCACCGTCCCATGCTAGCTTTGGCCTAGTGGCCTAAAAATAACAAGGGTGGCGTATGACCATAAGATGGTGCTAGCCAGAGCATTCCTTGTCCAACCAGGGTCGCTGCAGCAGTCCTGCTCTCCTGGTTGCATTACTTGTTTGGCATGTGACCATAAGATGGTGCTGGCCAGAACATTCCTCGTCCAACCAGGGTCATTGCAGCAGTCCTGCTCTCTTGGTTGCATTATAAGTTTTTTTTTTGTTGGGTGGCGCAAAATATTATTGTCTATTACGGGTTCGTTCTAAGCCATTATGTTATTTTACATTTTTGCCCATATACCAAAATCCATCATCTATATTCAGTCCCCTGCTTAGTACGTGATGACACATTTCGTAGTAAGCATTACATGATGATTTTGTTTATAATCTCAAATTTTGAATCACCGACCTGGTTGCACAATCCTGAGTTTGAACTGTCCGGGATTTGCGAGAATAAAAGCATACGTAGTACTGGTATCTTTGACTTGCCAAGTCAGAGCTCAATTGTTATACTTCAACATCTTCCGAATATCTCTAGGATTTTATCGCGCATATATACTGATAGATGACCACCCAATCCCTTCTTCGCTTTTCATCACTTGTATTTCTCTGGTTGTAGTGATTCAATAACCATGTCGAACAACAGTAATGAGGAATCTTCTTGCTCCCATGGATGTTATGCAAAGCGCAAGTTCTTACTACCCAGTATTGTACGAGTATAAAATCTGCATAGGTATATGATGTACTACAGCCCTCAGATCTTACTCATACATACAGTAATTTAAACATGATTCATGCTACAAAACCCTCAAGAACAATACCGAAGATATGTAACAAAGGAGTCAATCAAAAGACTAAACGCACAAAGATTGATATTTTATATTAGTGTTGTAACTACATGGATTATGATCCTAAGGAGCTAGAGGAGATACAGACCTAATCCCTCTCTTGCCGCTTAGGTTACACCCCAAAAGATTCCAACCCTTACAATGTTTTCCAAGCTCACTTTATATAGGCCGAGCTTGGGTGGTTTACAACTAATAAGACAAGGGACTCAATCGTGGTGGTGTCAGTCCTTGTCGAGTAAGGCGGTTCCTTCGGAGGTACTCCGAAGACGTCTCTAGGGCTTCGGTCCTCTGGGGAGGAGTCCGAATCCCTTTCTTCCGGTTCTTCTCTCGGTGTCTTCGAGCTCATCTTTCCCGGGTTTAGTCCGAAGCTTCTCGGCTGCTTTCTTTGGCGTGGTCTTGCTTCTTGGATTTCTGACACGTGCCCGAGGGGTTTTACCCTCCACAGTTTGCCTCTTTTCTTTCCTTGTATCGAAGATGCGAGGAGAGGAAATTCCCTTTCTAGCCACCTCTTCCTTACCAAGTATCCCCACTACTTGCCAGGTGCGAGTTTTTCGACATGTTCTTCCTATATTCGAGGATTTCGCGGCTTTTTACCTTCTGACGGGTAACGCCGGGTCCTCTTTCACTATTTAAGTCTTGGTTCTCCCTCTAAAAAATATCTTAATCCCTTCGTACCCATCTTCCTTGGCGCCGGCGCTTTCTTTCCGTGAGACCCCTCAATTTGTAACTTTGTATCAGGCGTTCTACCCGTGCTTTCCTTCATGACCCATTGTTTTACTCCTCTTACTGTTTCATAAAGTTGATTTCTTTTGAACTTTTCCCATCTTCCTGTTCTCTGATCCAAACTGCCTCTGCAACTTCCGGTTGCCGGCAGTATCACTTTTTCTCTTCTGTCTTCTTTTCCTATGTCGTCCTCTTCTAAGGTGGATGCCCTTGTCCTAAAGATGAAAGGTATGGACTTCAAAGGAGAGGGCTTTCAGAATGAAGCCATTAATTCTTCTAGATTGACTCCAGAGCTGGTCAAGGAGTATCAATGTGGCGAGGACAGGCTCTTAGTGACGTTCCATCAAATGTCTGCAGGGTTATTTCCTCCTATTTACAAGTCTTCGAATCCTTTGTTTCTTCGTATCCTTTGCTCTCTTCCTAAACCTCGAGGGGTGATGCAGCTTACTTGCAGCTCCATTTACCTTATTAACCAGTGGATTCTTCGCTCCGAAAGTAATTCCCCTGCCGGGTCTACAGCAAAGTTTTATTTTACTGTTGAGAATTTCTTTAAACACTATGAGCCCTTTTTAACCCTAGACAACGAGTTTGCTCCTTGGGGGGTCAGCTTTCGATCCGTGGAAGGTAGAGAAAATATCATTCATGGGTCCTTGGATTATTCTATGGACGAAGACTGGTACTCGGAACCTATACTCCTTAAAGGTCTCGTGCTCCGAGGTTGGACGGATTCCGGTCGATTCTTTCCTCGGACCGAGTTCGATGCAGGTCATGAGTTTCGGACTCATCATTTGTTCTCCATTCACTTTTCTGACGAAGATAGGGGGTTATCCCGCCCGTCTTCGGGGAAGGGTAAGGGTATTTTCGTGGAGCCTTCGGGCAGCTTGAAGCGTTCCCGAACAGATGAAGAGACTATGCAGCAGGTAACAAATATTTTCTTACGTTTTTTCCTGAAGTATTCATACTTGCCCCTATTTGTTTCCTGAGTAAGACGGGTCCTTATCTGCAGGAAGAGTCTTTAAGTGCCCTAAACCTCAGCCATGGTCTGATGGATTTTGAATATGGGGGAAATTCGGAGGTTCCGCAGCCGTTGAAAAATTCTGTTCTTCGAAGGATTCTTAGGGGGGTTAAGCCCGGACGTCGTCGAACTGCTACGATACCCCTGAAGGAATCTACGAATGATGGGAAAAAGGTATCAGTACCGAAGGCAACTGAGACGGTTGTCAAAGAAGTGGATGCTCTGAATCCTTCTGTTACTTTGCCTATTACCACCATCGGTGCCTCTGCCTCAGCTATAGTGGGTCCTATAGCTGCTGACACTGGTGCCGCTTCGGGCGTTATCCTTACGAATTCTTCTATGCCGAGTGCTACCATCGGTGCCTCTGCCTCAGCGATGGTAGCGTCCACAAATGTTGTTGCCGAAGCTTCTATGCTCTTATCAAAGAAAGTTGTCACTCCAGTGGACCTTCTCGGTCCCCGAAAGGATGGTTCATTTGTTGAGATGGACTCTTCCAAAGAACTTGTTGTCAGTTTTCCGCAAAGTTCAAAGTTTCCGCCTGCTCCGAGTTACGCTAGTAAGTATAGGCAATCATATACTGCGGAGAGGTTTAAAGAAGTCATGTTTGAAAATCATAACCCCAGTGATTTTACTGTTGAAGTTTCGACTCGCTTTGAAGCCTATGCTACGAATCCCTTGGGGCGTCCTTTAGATCCTGATTTCTGGAGGAAGTTAGGTGATATTTCTGGGGGCGACTGTCCCAGGGCCGATTATGATCTTCGCCATCCACCCTTGTCCTATGAGGAGAGCTTGGCTATTCTTCAAGCGGTGAGTTTTATTTTCCATGCTTATTGCCCATATGCCGATGTTTCCGAATCTTTTTGTTAACCGTTTATTTACAATCTTTTTTGCTTTTATCAGGGTGACTACCATACCTCTGGTCTTTTGGCTCATAACTTTGATCAAGCTGGCGAGGCCGAATATCATGAACGAGAGTTTTATCGGATGCAAGAGGAGCTGGCTCAAGAGAAAGTCCGCAGTGCTGTTGCGAAAAAACATTCAATATGTAAGTTCTTATTCTTTGGTCATTTATGTAAATATCTGTTTTTGCAGCGCTGTGCTAAGAACGGATTTACTGCCTTTTTTTAAAAAGGCGAGCTGGAAGAGGGCGAGAGAAAACTTCAAGAGGCCAAACTGGCTATTGACCGACTTCGGGAGGGTCGACAAGCTTCTCATGTTGCCTTGAGTAGCGGGAGTTACCGAAGCGATAGGGATAAGTATTTGGAAGAGAGGGACAAAGCTTTAGAAGATGTGAATTATTATAGGACAAAAAGACAGGAAGCCGAAGGTCTTTTCGTTAAAGAAAGAAAAAGAGGGGATCAAGCCGAGCGCCTTCTCGAGGAAGCTAAAAATAAGAATGCGGCTCTGGCCCGAGAGAATCATTTTTTCCAATTAGATGTGGATCGACTGACACGAGAGCGAGATGAAGCTCGCTCAGAGAGGTCGATCAGTGCCTCTGGGAAGGTTTTTTATTGAAAGGTTAGAGGAGAATATCAAAATTTTGAAGGTTCAGCTGGCCACGCAAAAGAATGTCAACAATGATTTGGTTACGAAAAATGATCTTTTGGAGAGGAGCTGTAGTGATATATGTTTGGAACTTGCTTTAGCTAATAAGTCGAAAGACTATTCTGCTCGTATCATTGATGAGTACCGAATAGAGCTAGCTAAAAGCGGAGCCACTACTTCCGAAGATGTTAGGAAAAATGCCTCTGTGCCTCGTTTCACTAATCAGCACGAGGTTTCTGAGTATATGCTTTTTAAAGAGAGTAGGGAGCTAACCCTGCTTTTCTAACTTTCTGCTTCTTTCGCATCCCTGAGTGAGTTTTATCGTCTTATCATTCTTATGTTTTTTGTTTTCATTTTTTTCTAGGTATCGAAGCCAAATTGAAGAAGCAAGTTGCCGATGCCGTGGCGGCAAGGGACGATGCCTCAAATCAGTTGGTGAATGAGTCCGAGCGAAAGTTGGAGGCTGAAAACAAGGTTAAACAACTGACCCGAGAATTATCCGAATAACGTCAACGTTGTTCTGCCGATATGAACAGATTTTCTCAAGAACTTGAGCTTGAACGCAAGCGTCGCTCGGAAGAGGTAGCGGATTGCGCTGAGCAGCTGTCCAAGGAACGAGAATTTCGTCTTGAATGCCAGGCGAGTGTGAGGAGCATGGTGACTGGTTTTGCCCTAGTGCACCATGATCTAAGACATGGTCAAGCTGTCGAAGAACTTCTTTCTCGATCTGCCCTAACTACTGCCTTTGCTACCAGTATGGCTTGTCGAAAGCATGGTCTTTCTCGTTTTAGGACCATTGGCATTGAGCCTCCTACTTATGGCCATATTGGCGCGCGAGACTCGGATGCCATACTTCCTAGCGATAAGTATTTACTCCCTCAAGAGGTATATGTAGCCTTAGCTAGGAATGAGCTTCGTTGGAGAGGCTTGCTAGAAATTTTTTTGCATGGTCCTGGTGATGATGACGACGATGATGATGATGGTAATGACGATGACTCTCAAGGCGGAAATTCAGGTAACCTTGGCGATGCTGCCGAGGGCGCTCATGATTGTCCAAGTGGATCCAATCAAGGTTCCGAGGAGGGTCCTAGAGATGGTATCAATGGTTCAAAAAACGATCTTGTGCCTGGTGCTGGGGGGAAAACCGTCAGCATGGCGGATAATGTTTCCCAAGGCCATGAAGGTTCTACTAAAGGATGTGATGACCAAATTCCTGGTGCTATTTTTGATAAGGAGAGCCATTACTTATTTCAAGAGTCCGCTTTGGAATATAGCGAAGGGGAAAGCGAGGAAGAAATTTAGGAAAAGACTGATGTGCGTACTGGCCGTGCCCCGGGTGCCGTCTTTGATAAGGAGAATCATTATCTGTTCCAAGAACCTGCTCGGGAATACATCGATGAGGAGACAATCGCGAATGCTATTACTCCTTCGGGGTCAGACCACTCTCCACTTCGGACTCGAGATGGTAATATCCGAGTTGACAAAGGTCTCATGAGGGAAATGTAGATTCTTGATGATGCCTCCCTTTGTGCTTAACGAGGGCTTTTCGAATGTTTTAGCTAGTAATTTTGCTCTGCCTTTTTTTTGGCTGTGTCCGAATCATTTGTTTATACACACCTTTTGTGTTGTCGCATTCCTTGTATATAAAAAGGATTTAATTGCTTATTTTTCCATTTTATGCCCCTCCTCAAGGCTGTTTTTTATTTGGAGGAGGTCCCTTTGCTGTATAACTCACTTTTCATTTTCCGTAAATGCAAGCTAATTATCTGCCTCGGGGTTCCATCTTCCTCTATAGGTAGATGGTAATCCCTTTCATCGTCCCCTAGACCCCTGAGAACGTGAGGTCCTCGTGGTCGTTTGGTAGTGGGCATGAATGTATCGTCAGCTTGGGTAGCTTTGATTCAAGGCGCCCACCGCTAACGGGGTGTCTTGTGGGTAGAGGACTGTGCCATATAGCTCGTAGGGCCCTTACGATCTATATGGTCATCAGCTCTGTGCCTGCTATCGAGGTCTTTTTGTTTTTTGGCGTTTTTTGCCTCGGCGTTACAACCTTTTTATTTTTGGCGTTTTTTGCTTTGGCGTTACAGCCTTTTTATTGTTGGCGTTTTTTGCCTTGGCGTTACAGCCTTTTTATTTTGCGACGAGGCACTAGGGGAGATGGTGTCGTGGCCAGTTTATTCGTGGCGTTAAAGCCTTTGCCGTTATGCCTAGCCAGGTGGGATTTCTTACCCGCCCTGGCAGGATCTGGAGTTTGATTTCGGAAGAAGTTGCATCAAAGGGTGCGATTTTTATTTATTCAATCTTTCGACGAGTGCTGCTTACATAAAAAGTTGCTTTTTTAGATGAGGTGTTTCATATGCTTCCCCTCCACTGGGTTTTCAACCTCTGACCTTCGAGGTTGACCAAGCTATACATGTCGTTTACCAATTGTTTTTCTATGACGAATGGCCCTGCCCAGAAAGGTTCTTGCTGAATGTTCTTGCCTTCGCTAGGCTCACACAATTGTTCATTCGGGGTCTGGAGGCAGCCTGCTGCTACGAGGAACTGTTCTCTGTTGCCGGAACATTGGTCCTTTTTGCTATCGTCTTGCCTGACGCTTGCCATTCCAGCTTCTGTTTCAGTTATGAATTTTTCTATGCTTTCATCTGTTATCCTTGGCTGCTTAGCTTGCCCCGAGTATTCCTTACTGCCTTCTTTGGCCTGAACGTCTATTTCATTGCAGGCACGAGCTTCAGAAGGGTCGCCTGGTATCTCTGCGATCCCTCGTGGAGTCGGAAACCTGATCTTCTGATGCAAGGTTGAGGCCACTCCCATAATGCTATGCAACCATGGTCTTCCTACGATAGCGTTATAGGGAGAATCTATGTCAACCACACAGAATAAAGTTGGTTGTTTTTGCTTGCCAACCTGAATTGTTATCATTAGTTCTCCCCGAGGTGTCGATGGTTTTCCATTAAATCCGTATATATTGTACGATGAGGGCACCAAAACGGCTTTCTTTCCCTTCATCTTGTCATATGTGTGTCCAAAAAGTATATCAACGGAACTCCCAGGGTCCACGAGTATTCTTGGCATCGCTAATTTTCCCATTTGGAGGGTGATGACCAAAGGGTCGTTGTGTGATCTACCCTCGTTAGGTATGTCTGCTGCAGAAAAGAATACAGGTTGCTTTTGCCATTCGTCTAGATGATTCTTCGTGACTGCACTTAGTATTTCCTCTCCCTCGAAATCCCTTTTGTGGATTCGGTCTGTTTGGATTCCGTCGAGGCCCTTTGTGTGAACGATGGAATTGCAGGCACCGAGTCTCGGAACTTCTCTATCGATAGTTTGGAGGGGGCTTTGGCAGCTCCAGGAGGTGTTTGAATTGTTCCCTGGCTATGAGGAAATAAATTTGATCTTGTGCCGTAACGCAATCTTCTGTCGTATGCCCATAAAATTTATGAAATTGACAGTAGTCCCTTGAATTTTTTGTGTGTTTTGGTTGATTACCCCTGCTTCTGGGATATCTTATTTCACCAGCGAATTCGGACTGTTCGATAGTCCGAAGGGCATCCTCAATGGGTACACAAAGCTTTGGAAGTTTTCTATCGTGAGAGGCAGGAAATCCTGGCTTTGTTGTCCCGAATTTTCTGTTTCCTTGTCCTTGCTGGCTGTTGTTTCCTTCATATTCTCCTCGAGGGCTGCTTCCTCTGCTATCATTGTATTTTCGATTGTCGTGGTACTTGCCATCATTTCCATAGCGACTATTATCCTCTTGTCTTCCTCGCTTCGACGGATCCCCCGCTTGAATATTCATTGTTTGACCTCGTTCTTCAAGTGACAGATTGTTTATTGAGTGGACCTGTTTTAAGAGGGTTTACTTTCCCAAGGTTGCTTGTTCCTTGATTTCTTCCAAGGTGATTCGCTCCTTCTGGTATTTTCAGAGATCTTGTAACGTCTCGAGGTTCTTGGAGAAAAGCCTGTCATATAGAGGATGGTTTTTATCTAGAGCGTTGAGGGATGCTCGTACTTTGTCCTTTTCTGTAGCTCCGTTCCCCACCTCTACGCATTGTTCAGTCCACCTGTTGGTCAGACTCTTGGTGGACTCTCCTGGTCGTACCCGAATGCTGAATAACTTCTCCACCCCCGGCTTGGAGGAGTTGTTGTACAGGAAATGCAGTATAAAGACTTTGGACAGCTCTTCGAAGGATGAAATCGAGTTGGCTGTGAGATTATCATACCAAGAAAGGGCTTCTCCTTTCAGGCTAGAGGGGAAAAATTTACAGAGCACTTCATCTCTATCATCATAAGCCAAAAAGACTCGGAGATACATTTTAATATGCACAGTCGGGTCTCCCGAGCCATCGAATATTGATGTGAAGGTAGGCATAGTGCATTTTATAGGAATCGCCATTGAGAGAATTTCCGGACTTAGGGGTGAGCGATTGACGTCGTTCATTGCTTGCGTGAGTTTAATCATGTCGCTTGACTGGATCCTATTGTCGAAAAGCTCGGCTCGAAGTGTCTTGATCTGGTCCATCATTATCTGCTGTAGGGCTCTAGCTTCGGCGTCCTTCTTCGTTTGGTTACCTTCGCTGCGCACCTCTATGCTTTCCTTCGGATATGCTCCTGGTTCGGTCCTCTTACTTGATACTGTGATCCCGTGGCCTTTGCTGGCGCCCTTGGTCTTGACGTATGTTTTGGATACTGAGTGTTCCTTCGATTGAGATACACTGTTTGGACGAGAGTGTCCTTCGCTGCATCCTTTGTAGTTGGATGCAGACTTTTCCGCCGCTTTCTTGTTTGCTTCGGCTAGTTGATTATTTAGCTTCTTTATCTTTCTGTTTTTTAGGATTAATTTCCTGAATTGTGCAGCCCTCACCATGTTTTCTTCGTTTGGCTGGTTCTCGGGCATGTCGTTGTCACGGACAGCCGCTTCGTCCTCTTCTTCGTCATTTTCTCCGTTTTCTTCTTGTATTTGCTGTTGGGGTGGGTCGTCAGCCTCTGGAAATCCTTCTCCCTCTGGGCCCAAGTCCTCTACATGCACTTCGTCCTCGTTTACTTGTTCTCTATGTTGGACCGTGCTTGCTGCCACCTCGGGTAATAACCCTTTACTCGTTGAAAATCTGGTGTAATGTTGCCTCGAGGAACCGGTCCCCTGCCTCAATGATCCTACTCGCTGCTTCGGAGCCTGGTCAGATTTTGAAGCCATTCTGGTTGCGACCTGTCAGAAGACAAAGAACCCGTGAGGTCCAAGGCGGCTACTGCAGTGTACTATGTCGGCCATGTAGGCATGTACTTTGCAACGGTTTTTATCGTGCGGGTTTTTAGCGTAAGTCATATTCGTTTCTTTTAGATATATCCCTAACTGTATATTTTGTCTTTTAGCCAAGATCATCTTTCTCAATGATTCCTGCGCAAGAGTTTATTTCCAAATATAGCCAAGAAAACCCTAAAAAATAGGTTTAAAGGTTTTTCCTATAATCGTTTTCTTATAGCTAACCTCCATTTTAGGGCATATATGATGTAAATCAACTTCCATTTTTTGGAATTGGTTTCGTCATGCCAAGGTTTTGAAACCCTTAGTTGACGACCTTACCATCTGATGATTTGCTCATAAAACCCTTAAACATGCTAAAGCCTTGAAGGATCTTTTAGACGTTTAAGGTACTGGAGCTTCTTTTAAAGAACAAGATTTGAAAATCTTTGAAAGAATGAATAATCTATGAAAAATTTGAAAACCAGAAAAATTCATAGGCAAACCCTAAGTTGTTTTAATCAGTCCCTGTTTCTAGCGCCAAACTGTACGAGTAGAAAATCTGCATAGGTATATGATGTACTACAGCCCTCAGATCTTACTCATACATACAATAATTTAAACATGATTCATGGTACAAAACCCTCAAGAACAATACCGAAGATATGTAACAAAGGAGTCAATCAAAAGACTAAACGCACAAAGATTGATATTTTATATCAGTGTTGTAACTACATGGATTATGATCCTAAGGAGCTAGAGGAGATACAGACCTAATCCCTCTCTTGCCGCTTAGGTTACACCCCAAAAGATTCCAACCCTTACAATGTTTTCCAAGCTCGCTTTATATAGGCCGAGCTTGGGTGGTTTACAGCTAATAAGACAAGGGACTCAATCGTGGTGGTGTCAGTCCTTGTCGAGTAAGGCGGTTCCTTCGGCGGTACTCCGAAGACGTCTCTAGGGCTTCGGTCCTCTGGGGAGGAGTCTGAATCCCTTTCTTCCGGTTCTTCTCTCGGTGTCTTCGAGCTCATCTTTCCCGGGTTTAGTCCGAAGCTTCTCGGCTGCTTTCTTTGGCGTGGTCTTGCTTCTTGGATTTCTGACTCGTGTCCCGAGGGGTTTTACCCTCCACAAGTATGGTAAGTTTTTCTTTTTTGAGTCTGTAAATTCTGTCTTCGATAGAAAACATCTGATTCGACGAACGCATGTTCTATTTTTTTATTTTTTTTTAGAGTAGAGGGGATGGAGACGATCTAAATTCCAGCAACCCGCATATCAAGACTATGAAAATCGAAAGTTCCTCCGAAGCAATGGTGATTATTTCCCTTATTTTGTTAACCTCTTATTCCCTATGCATACATGCTTCAAGCTCCAATCAGCATCATGCGTTATTTTTTTATGGCTTTCACTGCATGTAAGCCGCAGGCACGCACATCAAGTACCAAAAGGAGAGATGAGTCAGTGGATATTCCCATCTATAAACCAGCTGCTTCACTTGTCGAGAGTCATAATTGCACTTCTCCCATTTCCTCTGATGTAGTGGCGGATCCAGCTTCTCTTGCTGACGCAGATTTTGGGATAGCTGTTCTTGGCTACCCAGATGTCGGCCTCCCTTTTTCTCCCCGCATGAAATCTTTATCTTCTTCTTACAAAGAAGTAGGGTACTTCTTGGTTCCGAAACGCTATTCTTCGTTATACACCAGGATATAGAAGAAATTTGGCCATATCGCGACTACTGACTTGATGAAGGATGTTTCTCCTGCTCTGGTTACTATGGTGTCTCTTTTGTTACCAGTGATTAAAGAGATGGAGGAGGAGACATTGCATGACGTGACTACCTTGAAGATGAGGAAATGGGGTGGCATAATATCTACTTGTAAGGCTTTAAAGTTTAATGTTGGTTGGCTTCGCCAGAGGTTCAACACTATCAAGGTGGACCGAGATGCCCTTATTGCCAACGTGAATCCTTGTTCAAACGTCATTGCACAAGAGGAGAAGGCTATGGAAGAAGAGTCGGTGAAACCTGATAAGATGATTGAGAGGTTGAGGGCTTTGGAAAAGGAGATGGCTGAAGATTTCAAGGCTAAAGAAAAAGAAATGGCTCTGGAGCTGGGCAAATACAAGAAGAGAATGATGGAAGAGACAACAAAGGCTGAAAAGGCGATGTAAGACTTGAGACTCAGAACGGAGGCGTTCAACAAGAAGATGAAGCAGATCTTCAAAAGGGATTACCATCTCTTGGAGAATTTATTTTAGGCTAGGATTTGGTTTCTTGAATATTCATTTAAGATTTTCGTGGTTTATTTTGCATGAATCAGTAGAGGGTTTTATTTTGAATAATGCAAATACTCTGTTGCTTCTCTTATTGAATGAATTTGAAAAGGAAAGAGAAAATGACACGAAGCAGGAAAAAAAACCTCTTAGGCATAATATGCTTTCAGCCATTTCCCGTTTTGTACTGACCCTTCTTGTTTGCCATTGAGGTTGACTATCTTGTAGTAGCCGCTTGGCGAAGATTTAGAGACGACATATGGCCCTTCCCAATTTGGAGCGAATTTCGAGGCGCATGCGTCCTGTTGGATGTGTTTCGCCGTCTTTAGTACTAGATCTCCCACTTGGAAAACTCTGGGTCGTATGGCCTTGTTGTATGCTCTTGAAACTCTTTGATGATACTTCTTGTTTCGCTCTTGCGCCTTCTTACGTCTAGAGTCTAGAAAATCCAGTTCTGCTACCCTGGAGTTTGATATCTCTTCTTCATTCCATCGGACTCCGCTTGCCGCTGCAAATCTGGCTGAGGGAACCTTGATTTATGTGGGTAGGACATCATCGGCCCCGTAGACTAAGGATAAAGGTGAAGTACCTGTAGAAATCCTGGGTGACGTACGGTAAGCCCACAAAGCCATGGGTAGTTGTTCATGCCACGTCCTTGGGTTGTCATGTACCGTTCTACTAATGATTCGTATGAGAGTCTTGTTCGTACTCTCAGCTTGTCCATTCCCCTGAGGGTAGTAGGGACTCGAAAAAACTTGTTTGATACCATAATTTAAAAGTACCTTTTCCACATGCTGATTGGCGGAAGGGGTACCATTGTCGGTGATGATGTGTTTCGGGACTCCGAATCTACAAATTATGTACTCTTTGATGAACGCAGCGATAGTCAGGCCGGTCGTGCTCTTGAGATGGATTGCTTCAACCCATTTGGTAAAATATTATGTGGCTGTAATTATGTATTCATGAGATTTTGACGAGGGAGGGATGACTTTCCCGGTGATATCCAGTATCCAGCAGTAAAAGGGCCATGGGCTGCTAATCGATTGCAGAGGCAAACACGGGATGTGGATGAGGTTTCCGTGAATTTGGCACTGGTGGCACTTCTGCACAAAATCTGCGGAGTCATCTTCCATAGTGGGCCAATAGTATCTCTCATGGAATCGAAGAAATAATTTCCTCTTCCCTTGATGCTCTCCCTCACGAGTTTCCTTCAGAACCACATGTATCTCTGATCCTGCCAAACATCGTAGTAGGTTGCCTCCGTTGCTCATTCGGTATATGATTCCCTCGTGAAAGATAAATCGTTTGGCCTTCCGTGCTACCGCCGATGCTTCTCTCTTTTCTTTTGGTAGAACATTATCTCGTAAATACTCGATGTAGGGATTGCGCCAGTCTTCAGTATTGTTGAAAGCGAGGACTTCTGCTTGGTGAGGAGGGGACTGGCATTTCACGCACGCTCCTTGAAGAGATCGTTATTGTGTTTCCATGGATGGCCAGTAATAGCCTAATCTTTGCAATCGCCTATAGAGTGTAATCACTAGTATCTGTCCACATACCTCTTTGTGGACATGATGAAGTTGCTGTTGTGCTTCTTCTTCACCCAAGCATCTTGATAGGGACGCGTCCGGATTGCGATGATACAAGACTCCATGAAATAAGAAAAAGTTCTTTAAATCTTTGAGGCTGACCTTTCCCCTGGGAGTGAACTGCTCAGTTTATTGATGATCGGCGTTCTCCAGTCATTTTCCAAAACTTCGTCTGCTTTTGTCAGCCAGGCGGACGATACAGTACGTCTTTGAACTGTCAGAGTTTTTTTCCATCCCCTCAAATTGTAGCTTCGAGGCCAGCGTCGCCAGACAATCAGCGTGTCGGTTATTGGTGCGCCCAGTGTGAATTAATATGGTTTTTTTAAAATGGTTCAAAAGCCTTTGTGCTTTTGCCCGATGTGGTGCAAGTGTGATTTCCTTGAGGGCGTATATACCGTTCATTTGGTTGACCAGTAACTTCAAATCTCCTCTTATCTCAAGATGATTGGCTCTGGCTCGTTTTGCTAATGACAACCCCAGAAGAAAAGCTTCGTATTCTGCTGAATTATTTGTACACTTGAAATCCAATTTAAATGAGTATGAAGATACTTCGCCGGTTGGGGAAACCAGGACTACTCCAGCTCCCCTGGTATCATTGTTGGGGGTGGCAGAACCATCGAAATACAATAGCCACGTTTCTTCTTTTACCAACGATATTTCTGGAAATTCTCCCGGTACATCTTCATGTAGGGCAGTAGCATCTTCTCCTGGGAATGATGCGAGTAGATCTGACACTGCTTATCCTTTGATCGCTTTCGGAGAGACCTACGCTATATCGAACTCAGACATTTGCATCAACCATTTGGCTGGGCGTCCAACCAGAGCCGGCTTTGATAGTAAGAATTTTATGGGATCAGCTTTTGCAATAAGCACCACCCTATTGGAGAGCAGGTAATGACGAAACTTATGGATAAGGAACACTAGGGTAAACACGTATTCTCGACTTTTGGATATCTAAGTTCTACATCTCTTAAGGTCCGGATGATGTAGTACACGGGATACTCTACTCCATGTTCGTCCTCTTGTGCTAATAAAGAGTCGATGGCGACATCGCTGAAAGCGGTGTATAATAGCAATGGTCGTCCATGTACGGGCGGCTTCATGACAGAGGGTGATAATAATAATTGTTGTATCTTATCAAATGCTTCTTGCTGGGTCGGAGACCATATGAATTTCGAGCCCTTTCTGAGTAATGGAGTGAAGGAAGTAACAAATTGTGTTAATCCTGGAATGAAACGACGGATATAAGATACCTTTCCTATGAAGCTTTGGAGTTCCTTCACCGTCACTGGGGGCGGCATAGTGGTGTTGGCCTGTGTCTTCGGTGGATCTACTTTAATCCCTTCTTTCGTAACTTGGAAACCAAGGAATTTCCCCGATGAAACTCCGAAGGCACACTCCAGGGGGTTCATCTTTAACTTATATTCTCGACAGCGTTCGAACACCTGTCGTAGTACTTCTAGGTGAGACGCCCTCGTCTTCGATTTTACCACAATATCATCGACGTAATCTTCTACTTGTTTATGCATCATGTCATGGAAGATGGCAGTCATGGCCCGTTGATAAGTCGCACCAGCATTCTTCAGTCCAAAGGGCATGACAGTGTAATGGAAGTTCCCTAACGGCGTGCGGAACACAGTCTTGCTTCCATCTCGTTCATACATCTTGATTTGATTATAGCCATTGTAGCTATCCATGAATGAGAACATAGCATGACCACTAGTAGCATCCACTAACATATCGATGTTGGGCAGAGGGAACTCGTCTTTTGGGCAGCATTTGTTTAGATCTCTGAAGTCTACACGACATCTGATTTGTCCATTCTTCTTCTTTACCGGGACTATGTTGGCCAACCATGTTGGATGTTGAATGGTTTTGATGAATCCGACCGCCAGCAGCTTTTGAACCTCTATTTTAATTTGTTCTTCAACGTCATGTCTGAAGTTTCGAGGTTATTTGACGGGTCTGGAGTTGTGGATAACATGCAGGTGATGAGTCACCAATTTTTCGTCCAAACCTGTCATCTCTTCGTATGTCCATGCAAACGTATCTTGGTATTTCTTCAATAGGTTTATCACACGTCGTTCATCTGGAGATAACGTTGAACTTATGGATATAGGCCTCAGATTTTCTTATGTCCCGATGTCCACGGTTTCGAGGGCGTCTGTGGTTGAGTCAGTGCCATCCTGTAACTGTGGAGGGGCCTCTGATACGTCATCTTCTGGTGTTTCTTCAATGTTATTACATTCTTCTGGGCGGGGAAGTGCGTTTCCGACTTTCCCAGCTAATTGCTAACATTTCCGCATGTGGTAGATGATTCCTCCATTGGCATCATAGGCCGTCATGAACACGCCATCTTTCTTGAGGTGACATTGAGCTGGTATTTCAATCGCTGAAAATTTCCTCGCCTGAGATAATTGTCATGGTTCTGGTAGTGAGGAGGGAGAGGCTTCTAGCTTGTCCGACTCGATTATCGACATCCAATCGGGCAGCGACGTCGCGTAAATCTTGTTCGGGGCTTCATATTCGGTTTCAAACAATTCGGTGTCGTGTATTGATGAATAAGGTGACGAGGACGTTGCTATCCTAATAATCTTTTCGTCTAGCATAGCCTTCATGTACTAGTGATAAGTCGACGAGACCACCTTTTTCTCGTGGAGCCATGGTCGCCCCAACATCATGTGGTATTCTGCTTCTTTCTCAATTACATGGAACTTGACCTTTGAATGAATCAGACCAACTTGTAAATCTAAGTGAATATGCCCATAAGTGCTGTTTTTTTTTTACCTTCGAAATCTTTCATTACGATGGGATGGCGCACGATTTTGCGTTAAGGGATTTTGGCTGCTTTGAGGGTTTTCATGGGTATGACATTGGCCGCTGCTCCTGTGTCTACGAGGGCTCGCTTGAATTCATCCCCTTGAATATGTGTTGTTACATACAAAGCCCGATTGTGACCTTCTTCCGCCATCATATCTTTTTCGGTGAAAGCGGTATCTTTTAATGCTGGGTCGGCTGCGAGTGATATTCCTGAGATTTTTTGGGATTGGCAACACGGGACCTGCCTCAGAGGCTATCTGATTGAGTGACATGAAAACATTCGTCCGCTTATCTTTAGAGAAATGTAGTAATTCGCAGAGGCCCTCCACCAATGACGCAGCCGCTTGTCCTACGAGCTTCTCCTGTGTGCTGAAACCTGCAATTCTTTGAATCCCATGTCTTCGGGTAAGAGTTTTCCCGCTTCTGCTTTCTTCTCGAAGATCCACTTTAAACTATAGCAGTTACTGGTGGGGTGGTGAATGAATCGGTGGAAGTGGCAATATTTGGGATTTGCCTTTTGTTCATCTGTAGGTTGCTTGTGTATATTAGGTAGCTTGATTTCTCCGTTCTGCACCCACATTTCCAGGCACTCGATTACTTCCGCTATGGGACATATGAGATTTGGTGGCTTGGCCACCCCTCTTTGCGACAATGATGTCCTCGAGTCCTGGGGTGTGCGCTTGGATTGATATTCCTTTGTTGTCGAAGCTTTCCTTTTCCCTTCTCCCATCATGGTTTGGATCAGGATGTTCCTAGGGCATTGTTGAGGATGAGAGGGACGTACTCCAGTGTTTTCTCTTTCCAAGAGGGCTGGGGCGGTCACCACTGATCTTTTGGCTGCTTCATGTAACTCGGAAAACGCTTGAAAGAGCAGATTCTCCATGTAGTTGGTAAAATCCCCAATGGAGAGATTTTACCAATACACCCAATAATAACACATGAGAAACACATAAACACAAGGATTTATTAATGATTTGGAGGTGATTACATAGATTTCCATGAGAACTTAAGTGTTCTTCATGTTCTTGAGTAGAGGAGAAGTAGGGAAGAAGATGGAGGTAGAGATGAAAAAGTAGTAGAGACCCTCCCCTTATTTTAGGGTTACATAGCTATTTATATGAGACCTATTTGACGAATTTACTATATTACCCTCAAAGGGAATCCTATGCTAGGGTTCTTCTATGGTGTATCTTCTCATAGGAAAGCTAAGTTTCACCGGCCTTGGCTTGGTGCCACATAGCGGATGCATTCCAACACTTAACAATCATTTGTCTTCTTCCGCCAACCAGCATGGACGGTGACCTCAGTCTCCATTCTTCTAACTTCAGCGGATTAGTCTTCTACTGGATAAGGATTGCTGACGCGGATCCCACTGAGTCAACGAGTCAATTGTGACAACCTGACCACTCTGATCTTCTCATAAACGCTCAACCACTTCTCAGCTTTCTGTCGGTGACGTGTCCTTTACCCGCTGACAACAGTTCACTCTTCCATTCCTCTGACGATATTCACTGATGTACTTCAACGGTCATTGGTTGATGTAGCTTCAGCGGTATTAGTTGATATAGCTTCAGCGGTATTGTATGCTAATGTGGTTCTTGGCGTTCCACCCACTGATCCTCTATGCATGGTGATAAACCTAAAGCTTCTGTTGATGATTCTGTACTTCTCACTGATACTCTTCTTACGTAGCCTCACCTCTAGGATGCTTTTATTTGTAGAATGCATTTTCTACACCTACATTTTGCCCCTTTGCTTATGGATGGTTCGCAGATTAATCCTTAAGCAAAATCTCCTTGAAACGTCATCTGGTGCAGGCGGAGTAAGAAATAAAGTCTTCGAAATAGCCTGGCTGGATCTATTCTTGATTTGGATAGCTTTCTTCGGCAAGCTGTCTTGGATGAATCTTCTGTTGGCGGCTATGGCTCTGACATGGATTGGCGTGTTGTCTTCAATCGTGCTTGGCTGACTCTGAACTTTGGACTTCAGTGCGCTGATGTAAACTTGAGCGGATTTCTATCTTCGGCGGATGACCATTGCTTGTTGAGAATACCGTTGTGCAAAAATCTACGGAGCTTTTTCTTCAATAGGCTGACAAGGTTCGGCGACCATTAAAGTGAATGAGGTATTTGTTTCCGTCGTTCTTCAAATACATTTGTTGTTGAGTGTTGGTTGATGAAAATTTAGAAGGCTTCAGCGATCTCTATTTGAAAGTAAATGTTTTGTCTGCTTCTTCAACTGGAGATGAAAAGTTTTGCAGCCCAAGGTACACTTCGACAGTCTTTGTTGTTGAGGATCCTGATCTGAACTGTTTACTTGTGAATCTTCAGGGCGGTAATTGTACTTCAGCGGGTTTTGCGAGTGACGGTTGATTGAATTTTTGTTGTTGCTGAAGGAACTGAGCGGAAGAGTACAACTTGCTTTAAAAATATATATATCTATATTTGCCCCTACTCTTGCGCGAGGTTCTGAAGCAACGACTCTAAATTCAACGACTTGTGGTTGCCATGTCTACTTTCTTGCTTTTACCGCTATGCCTGCCTTGTATTGATTTAAAATCCTTGTATTCACCAAGTGATGCCCTGCAAATGAGTCATAGAGAAATTAAAAAGAAGTTTTGTATTTCATGTACATGGTTGCCCCTTTTTGCTTTGAAAAGTAGAGAGTCGAGACTTTTGAAAGCAAAAACAAGTCAAGACTTCTGCATTTTATATATGGCTCTGCCCCTGTTGGTCATGCTATGAATTTTTAAAATGCAATAGGAAACAATAACTCCAAGTAGTTATGACATGCTAATATAATAACTTGGGTAAGTGATACTTAGCTCTCAGCGGTTAGACGACTATTGCTTGTTTATTGCTAATTTCAGCGGGTAATATAAGGTTGAAAAGCTGCCCCAGCGTGTATCAACTTGTAATTACTTGTTTCACCTCAGCGAGAATTCGTGGTGTTCAGCGGGTATCTTGTTGTAAAGTCGCCGATCCATTTGAATGAAACAATAGCGGTTACCCAAATTCAAGATTGTACTAAGGCATATAACAAAGCAAATTTGAAAGGTAAAAGATAATATTGTAGATGCAAATAGTAAGACAAACTTAGTGATCGTGCCCCTGCCATGGTTAGTAACTCATAAGGGAAGTGAAAATGCATTTGTAATGACGCATGTGTCACTATTGAGCGTATAACGAGATGTTTGCAAAGTTTGTGGTACTTAGCTTGTTTGTTCAGCGTAAAGTAAATGGTTTGGCGGTTGCCCCTTGGTCAATTTGAAAGCATTTGATGTTACCATATTTATCAGTTGATACCCAACTTAATCATGTGTAGGTCGGCGATATATGTACCAAGCTTGAATTTTTTGGCGAAGACCGTTGTAATCAGCTCCTTGTCTTCTTAGAAAGCGGTGATGTTTGAAGTTCCTGTAGGTATGCTCTATCCAAGCAGCTTGAAAGCGAAGTTAGTTTATCCGCTGTGTATGTTTAAAACCATGGCGGGGTAATGCAAAGGTAACAATATATGTTTTTACGTTGACTCATTCAGAGTTATGGTATGCTGAGATAAAATTATTGTAGAGTTTTTATTATGCCCCTGGATGGCTGCCGTGTTATGTAAATGTTGATGGCGACCTTTGCCGAGTTCCATTGTGCGTCCCAGAATTTTTGTGAGGAAGCATATATCTTTCAAGCAATGCTTGAAAATAATGAGATGGAGAGTTATTATGCCGCCGAAGAAGATGAATTCCTTACCAATTCCTCTTGTTTAAGATCTTCAATTTGGAGAATGACGTTAAGGCATTCCAAGAGTACAAGGAAAAGTTTGAGGCTGAGTATTCTAAGTCCAACAAACTTCGAAAAATGCACGAGTCCCTTCAATCTGAGCTGAGTCTTGCCAAGAAGTCTGCCCAAACACAAGAAGAGCAATATGCCGCTGATGTAAGGATGAACGGTTTTCTTGCTATTCAGATGTATTTGGCAAAGTTTTGCCCTGATCACAATGTAGATATTCCAGAGGACTATGCCCCTGGCCGCCTTCCTCCTGACACGGATACTACCCCTGTTGCTGCTGAAGCTGAAGATAATGTTGAAGATACTGTTCACATAGACAGCGGGTCAGCTTCTGGAGAGGAAAGTGGTGAAGAAGAAGACGCCGACGGTGATGAAGATTTGCAGTCGAAAGGAGAAAACTTTCATCAAGATGATAGTAAGGGTGCTAATGCTGACGATGGCCAAGACGCCCCTAAAAATCAGAACCAAGACACCAGGAATCCAAACCAAGAGAAAGGCACGGTTTCTACTGAGGCTGGAGAAGAAAATAATGACACTTCTACTAAGGATCCAAATATAGCTGTTGACAATCCCCTGAAGTCTCCAGAAGTGCAAGTCTAACAAATGTTTCATCTTCTAGTTATCAAGCGTAATCTAGATAACTCTTAGCTTTTCATGCTTTTGTTTAATCATGAGATATGTTTATATCTCCCACTCTTTTGTTATGGAACTTTGATGGATGTTTTTCTACCGTTGCATTTTGCTATATATATATATAACTCTTTTTGTTTGTTTCCGCCGGTATAATCGAATCCATTTTAGTTTCAATGATGAGCTGACAGTATTTTTTCTTAGCCACATCGCAACCGTTTTCGATATACATTGTTACTTGTGCCCGTCGGCGATCTATTATAAGTGGTAGGTTTGCCAAGAGGGTGGTTAGTGCCTCCGGGAGTCTTATATTTTTCTGCCAGCACTTACAGATCAACAAGTAACGCGTCAGGAGTTATAGCACCAGTTAGCCAGATTTACTGCTATTCAAAGCTATGCATTGAAATCTAAAATGTTCCGTTATGTCCCGGCGTATGACTTTCATGGCAATCTTGCCTCATCATATGGCTATTGAGCCTTGTAAATTTTTCTTTGGCAATTTTGCCTCAGTATATGGCTTTTGAGCCTTGTAATTTTTCTTGGCAATTTTGCCTCAGCGCATGTCTTTGTAACTTTGAAGATATTTGGCATTTTAGCCTCAATAGGACCTTTGTGGTCAGGAGCAATTAGCTAATATGATCGGCGAAGCTCATTGGCTTATTCTTTCGGCGCTTTTTCACTGAATAACTCATATAGTCGGCGAAGCTCATTGGCTTATTCTTTCGGCGTTTTTTCACTGAATAACTCATATAGTCGACGAAGCTCATTGGCTTATTCTTTCGGCGCTTTTTCACTTGTGTGGTTTATCGTGAAGGTGAACGATTGACTTTCTTACCTGTGTTCAAAGGCAAAAACATATCGAGAATGCGGTGGAGTGATAATATTGCCCCATGGGTTAGCGGTGATCACCTAGTATTCAAATAAATTACAAAAATTAAATCTGATTGAGATTTTGCCCCAGCTGCTCTCTTGGGTTGAGCGAGGTGGATTCCTAAGTATAATCATGGTTACCTTACACTGCGCGTCACAGCCATATGTAATCATTTGGTTTGGTTTCAGCGGATCTTGGAAAACTTTGCATCTTAAACTTAGCAGCAGGATGCCATTTTGGAGATGTGAGATTATGCAGTCGTTATGTCCTCACACCGCTGATCATTCTTTGCACAAGTACTTTTATAATGAACTAGCACGTTTTGCATGTGATATGGTAGCGTGCTAAGTTGTGTCGTGATGGGATTTAAATAATCTAAAGTATTTGGAAATTGTAGTATGTGACTTGGAATGTGAAATAAACTAGGAAATTCTAATTTATCGTGACAAATGTAATTAGTATCTCTATTGAGTTTCTCTAATGTACAAAAGGTGTGTCCGCCGAAAATAATTTTGGTTGTATTGTGGTATAACAATGCGCTAAGCTACGATGACCGCCGACATAAAAAAATTCTGACTTTGAAACAATTCATATCTGAGAAAGATGAAATTTAAGTGGTGGGAAATGCTTATCATTTTGTTTGAGTCGGCGGAAGAAATATTCCATTGGTTGGAGCCAAAGTTCAGCGTCTTCCGGGTTCCTGCTCACATTTCGCCGTATAGCTTATTAAGTACCTGGGATTTTTAGTAACAAGTTAGAAATGTAGAATACCAAATGATATATTAGGGTGCCTTAAACAGCGAGTTATAAATATGGTGCTACTAAGGATGACAACGTATTGAATTAGAAAAATGTGGACTTCCAACTTTAGCATATGTAATTTTCTTATGTTGATGTCGCCGATGTTCTCAATTCCAGCTGCAAGAAAAAAGAGGTGTAACCTAGTGATGGCAAACAGAATTATCAAATGCATACGCTGAATTGAATATCCTAGTAAGAAGATTCATAGTATAAGGTTCAGAAGTCTCCCCTCTGTGTTGTACGTCCTTTAGGACTTTGCTGATCTGAGTCGGAAGAGGATCTGTCGAAGTACGTTATTGCATTCATTCTGATCGGCGACAAGAGAGTAATTGCTGCACCAGGATTTGAAATTCAATGACGCTTAGTAGACGGTACGCTAAAATTTAAGTAAGCTGAAATTTTAATGACGCTGAAATTTAATGGCGCTTAAATTCAATGTCGCCTAAATTTAATGGCGCTGAAATTCAATGGCGCTAAAATATAATGGCGCTGAAATTCAATGGCGCTGAAATTTAATGGCACTGAATTTTAATGGCGCTGAAATATAGTGGCGCTTAGTAGACAGTGAGCTGAAATTTATAGACCAAAATTTTTAGAAATTCTCCCCTTTTTCAGTGAACTAAATAGAGGGTCGGCGAGAGGAGAGTGACTGCTGCGCTGAATTTCCGCAGTGTTCCATTTCCTCACCATAAGTATCTACTCAGCGGGTAAGCATGAATGAACCTCAAAGCATCAGCAAAATGTTATGTATGAAGTGTATTTTTCAAACTGTAGATAACTGAAAACACAGTAAAATGCGTTAAGCGCCAATGTAACCAACTTGCTAGCGAGTACGTATTATACTTGATAATTCACATTGTATAAATTTATTTGCTAAGCCTAGTCTATTGCGTAACAAAATAAGTGAAGAGAGTTGAAAGCATAGAGTTTATGAATTCTCCCTTGTGTTCTCAGTTGAAAGCATGGGTGCATTGTCTGCGAAGTTGAACTAACTGTTCGTTTTCCATCCTTTGTAAAATCTTGCCTTCCTTCATTATTTTGTCCTACGGCGAATCCTTAAAATGATTGCCTGCCCTGTCTGCAAACATGTTGCTGAAGTAGATTCCCAACTTGACTAATGCTTAAGCGGCTTTGCTATTAAATCCCTAAATGTGAGGATGAGCTTGACTATTCATGCTAGTTACCCAATAGTTTTTGAAAT
Organism: Papaver nudicaule; assembly: GCA_023529015.1. Classification (NCBI taxonomy): domain Eukaryota; kingdom Viridiplantae; phylum Streptophyta; class Magnoliopsida; order Ranunculales; family Papaveraceae; genus Papaver; species Papaver nudicaule. The sequence continues at coordinate 24,537 of JAJJMA010117645.1, forward strand.
AGAATATGTCATGCAGGTTCCTAAGTATAGCTTAGTCGAAAGAAGCTCTGGCTAGGTGAAGTGCATTAGCATATTTGAGAACTTTCAAGAACTGTAAGAAAAATTTAAAGGTGCAGAGTATATGATTCCTCCCCTTTCAGAGTATAGCAACATGGCAGCAACAGCGACATGAGCAACATGGCGGCAATAGCGGCAGCATGGTAACAACAGCAGTAGCATCAGCATGGCAAAACAGCGGCAACAGCCTAGCGGGGACAATAGCAGCAACATGGCAGTAACAGCAAACTCTTATGAACTGACTGCGCTATCTTCAATCTTGGTATACCACCACCCTGTGTAACTCTTGTAATTCAATGCACCCTCAACTCCATGAAAAGTCCTGACTCTTCATAGCAGCCATCACCACAACAGCGCTATCTTTTTCCACTCGTATCCAACACCTTGGCACCAACTACATCAGCGCCACAAGGCTTTAACTGCAACTAGACAAACCCCATTAACATCAACAGCAAACCCATTCCTTTGTTCTTTTCCTTCTTCACATTGTTCTTGTTGGTACAGACGACAGCACACAGTACTCCTTTTTAGTTCAGCCATCAAGCCCTCTAAAATCCACAGTAGAACAACAACATCATCTGCATCTCACGACACAAACCAACACCAACAGCAGCTCCATCTTCATACAGACAAACAGAAACTCAACCCCAAGATTATCACATTACGAGCTCTACCCTTCATGTAAATCAGCAGCCGCAAACCCATTCTGCAAGCAAAGCCTTACACTCCCAGAAAACCCATAGATTCCAGCCATTCCCTTCCTTCTACAGCCACCACACTGTCCAATTACCCCTGCTTGTATTAGCTGGAATCACCACAGATCTGCAACTCAATCAGCACAAAAACCCTTTCTTGTGTTCTTGCCTTTTGAAAATCTCAAATCCCAGCTGCACTTCTCTTTCTCCTGAGTTGAATCTCAATTTCCTTCTTGTTGTAAGCTTCACATCTGAACCCATCTTGATTGCTCGCAGAAATCCTCTTGTTTATCTCGTCTCTGGAATCTCTTGATTTGCGATGTATAATTGCTTCTCCTGGTGTCTAAAGAAAATTTGTTTTCTTTTCTCTGTCTGAACCTAATCTCTTCTCAGAACCCAACTGAATGAATCATGAAACCCTTGGCAAACAACGCCTGGTCTTGGATAACTAGCTTCCTTGCTGAATTTCCTAGCTAACACCCACTGCTCACACAGTCTTGGAAAAATCCTTGTACTCAGCGGTTTTGTTGTACCATCATATTACCCCAACAACAATGAAACTTCAACTGCAACATCAATACAAATAAGTGATTAGTTGAGAATCACAGTATGTATCCTTAAGAATAAAGGATTGAAGGAGAAACCCCCAAATCGAATGGAGATGTTATGCCCAAAATCAAACTATCAACAAAAGGTTTTCAAACAAAAAATCCCACATTGGTTTTAAAAGTAAGATCCTTTAATTAAAAACCTGAAACTAAAATTCTTTTTAGATTAAAATTGTGAAGTAAAAATCAAATCTTTGCTGGAGAAAAAAGTCCTAGCTTTTATTTTGTAAATCAAATTTGAGGTTTTTAAAGTAAAGTTAAAAAGATAAGGGGAAGATTTATCCTGTTGTTGGTAGGTATGCTTTGAACTTCATCCTTTGTTAGGAAATTTTTCTGCGGTTTCAGTTTTCCTCCTGACTGATGCGAAACTAGTTGGTGTTTCCACGATGGCTGCTTCAAATTGGTTTATTAAACTCCGACGTCTTCTTTCCGGGATGATTCCATTATAGAGATTTTCACACAGTATGAAGAAGGATGCTCTCCAAATCACAGCTAAGGTGGTGATAATTAGAGATTTTTGTAAATGATGAACTGGGTTTGCAGGGAAAGATGTACTGATTGTAGATCTGAGGCCAAAAATCATTTAAGGTCATGATTTTGGTATAAAAAATTGACTTTTCTTCTAGAACAAGACCATTGATTCACAGAACTTCCTTCATAATCGTTGGTGTTGTAACAGGTAACTTTGTTGTCTGAAATTCGCAGTTTACAGACTAAAATACCCCTGGTTCAACTGAATCCTACTGAATCCGATGGATTTGATGAGATTTGATGCGGAAATTGTTGTTTTCTTCATTTTTGAGCTTGCAACACAAGGTCACATGATTCAAACCTCTTCTAGCGCCAAAATGTAGTTGGTAAAATCCCCAATGGAGAGATTTTACCAATACACCCAATAATAACACATGAGAAACACATAAACACAAGGATTTATTAATGATTTGGAGGTGATTACATAGATTTCCATGAGAACTTAAGTGTTCTTCATGTTCTTGAGTAGAGGAGAAGTAGGGAAGAAGATGGAGGTAGAGATGAAAAAGTAGTAGAGACCCTCCCCTTATTTTAGGGTTACATAGCTATTTATATGAGACCTATTTGACGAATTTACTATATTACCCTCAAAGGGAATCCTATGCTAGGGTTCTTTTATGGTGTATCTTCTCCTAGGAAATCTAAGTTTCACCGGCCTTGGCTTGGCGCCACATAGCGGATGCATTCCAACACTTAACAATCATTTGTCTTCTTCCGCCAACCAGCATGGACGGCGACCTCAGTCTCCATTCTTCTAACTTCAGCGGATTAGTCTTCTACTGGATAAGGATTGCTGACGCGGATCCCACTGAGTCAACGAGTCAATTATGACAACCTGACCACTCTGATCTTCTCATAAACGCTCAACCACTTCTCAGTTTTTTGTCGGTGACGTGTCCTTTACCCGCTGACAACAGTTCACTCTTCCATTCCTCTGACGATATTCACTGATGTACTTCAACGGTCATTGGTTGATGTAGCTTCAGCGGTATTAGTTGATGTAGCTTCAGCGGTATTGTATGCTAATGTGGTTATTGGCGTTCCACCCACTGATCCACTATGCATGGTGATAAACCTAAAGCTTCTGTTGATGATTCTGTACTTCTCACTGATACTCTTCTTACGTAGCCTCACCTCTAGGATGCTTTTATTTGTAGAATGCATTTTCTACACCTACACTCCAAGAGTGCGCGATAGACAGGCAACATTCCTTTTTTGCACAGTTCTACTAACTGTGCTTTAGTCACAGTTGCATCGTGACAATCGAGTGCTTGAATTCTAAATCTCCTTACATGGTCGTCAGGATATTCCTTCCTACGCTGGATTATCCTGCCTAGATCTGACAGTGTCGTCTTTTCATCCACAAAGAAGTACTTCTTGTAAAAGGCACTCACCATTTCTTCCCACGTTGCAATGTTGTTAGGGGGAATGGTGTTGTACCAGGTGAAAGCTTTTCCTGTCAGGGACTTAGAGAATTCCTTGAGTCGTAGGTCATGGTTGCCTTCATGTTCTCCAGTGCTTCTGTAAACCGGGATATGTGTTCGCGCGCATTCCCCTCCCCGTCATATTTCGAAAATACAGGGGGGACGTACCCACATGGTAGGGGAGTTCTTTGTATTATGCTCGAATAAGGGGGTTGATACTGATAAATCGGCTTCGGCTTTGTTTCCTCTTTGTATATGTTCGCATGAGCCTATTTAGATCTTCAGTAGTAACATATTTGGTCGGGCGACTCATGTTTCCTCCATATTTCCTCTATGCTCAAGTATGCGTGGTTGTCGGGTATCATCAGGTACAATTGTTCCCTTAGCTTTGTGTTGTGGGCTTCAAGCATCGCTGGCTGTCGCTGTTTTCCTAATTCTTGGTGGCGGACTTGGTGGAGACATTAGGGCTTCTAGATAGGAGTGTGCACTGATTTGACAATTCATTGCGTTGGCTGGTGTAGGCTCCGCATCTGGTTCAACAATCGTTTTGGGTGTGGCTGAACGGGTTTTCTGAAAAGATGAGAAGTAAGTGGTAAGGGTGGGTGACATCATGCCAGTTGTGGCGCCGTCATCTCTTAGAGGCGAACGAATCATTTTGACGATGTTTGATCCTGACCCTAGCTTGACCATTCTTTATGTGAAATGAAGTATTTCTGAGACCAAGAGATTGATCTCCCACTGTTGTCGCCAATTGTTATACCCTGAAAAACAATGTACTGCAAAAAAGTACTTTTAAGTTCGAGAGATCAAAATCGAACAAATCTAGCCTAAACCAAGACAATGGTCGTTCCAGACTTGCTTCGGTCACAGATGAGGATATAGGGTTGGTCTTAGGGAGGGAATCAGAGAAAGAGTGAGATCAGGTATTTATAGTTGAAAATGGTAATGTGTGTGGTTTCTGAATAACTTAGGAAGATGATGGTTTCTTTTTGGTTTCGCAAGGATTTCTCAATTGAATCTTAATCTCAGCTTTTGCTCGAAAATGAAAGGTGAATCGAGGTGAACTGAAAGTGAATTAGACTAAGATAGGTTGTGATGAGTTGTTCCTGGAAACAGATGAAGTCACTTATTTATAGTATGTTCAGAAATACACTGATCTCCTGTTAATCGTGGAGGAAAATAGTAAAGTGGAGGTAGTGGAATGATGGAGTTACTCCCGTAAGGATAGATTAACTGTCAGTCATGTCCACTACTCATTAACCCAGTATTCCCACAAGTATAACCTCTTTCTAAGTGGGTGTCACACCACAACTGCCGTAGACCGCCAGACCAAAACCCTAATGTAACTCCCTCCGTTTGTGACACGTTTTGACATTTCTGTTGAATAGTGTATGTAACTCTTCGTTTGAGTAAGTTCGTACTGACTTTGTCGACCTTGCCATCGCTGGATGTTCAGGATGTGAGATGACCTTCGTGTTTGGAGAATATGGATACTTAAGAAATGTCTCAAACATGTGTTTGGCTAAAGTAGTATTATCATGAGATAACCTCTATTACATAAAAAATAAGCAGAACAGATCATAAGAATAGACTTGGCCACAGACGACCAAAGCGTACCATAGGCTGGCACTTCCTGCGAGCTTATTCTAACCAAGCGGTCAGGGATATCTCAGATTGTCATTATGACTTAGGTTTGGCCAAGTGGCCAGTGCTATCTCCGTGAATCTTGGCATAGTGACCTAAAGGGATGGCCAGTGCCATCCTCATATTAGTTTGTTTAGCCTAGTGGCCTAGGGATGGCCAGTGCCATCCCACATTGCTTTGCTTGGCCTAGTGGCCAGTGCTATCTCAGTGAATCTTGGCCTAGTGGCTTAAGGGGATGGCCAGTGCCATCCTCATATTAATTTGTTTAGCCTAGTGGCCTAGGATGGCCAGTGCCATCCCACATTGCTTTTCTTGGCCTAGTGGTCTAGGGATGGCCAGCGCCATCCCATGTTTGCTCTGGCCTAGTGGCCTAGGGATGGCCAGCGCCATCCCATGCTAGCTCTGGAGTAGTGGCCTAGGGATGGCCAATGCCATCCCATGCTAGCTCTGGCCCAGTGGCCTAGGGATGGCCAGCGCCATCCATGCTAGCTCTGGCCCAGTGGCCTAGGGATGGCCAGCGCCATCTCATGCTAGCTTTGTCCTAGTGGCCTAGGGATGGCCAGTGCCATCCCATGCTAGCTTTGTCCTAGTGGCCTAAAACTAACAAGGGTGGCGTATGACCATAAGATGGTGTTGGATAGGGCATTCCTTGTCCAACCAGGGTCGCTGCAGCAGTCCTGCTCTCCTGGTTGCATTACTTATTTGGCATGTGACCATAAGATGGTGCTGGCCAGAACATTCCTCGTCCAACCAGGGTCGTTGCAGCAGTCCTGCTCTCCTGGTTGCATTATAAGTTATTTTGTTTTGTTGGGTGGTGCAAAATATTATTGTCTATTACGGGTTCGTTCTAAGCCCATTATGTTATTTTACATTTTTGCGCATATACCAAAATCCATCATCTACAGCTGAACTCCATGTCATTGCACAAAGTTTGGAATACGACAAGATTCTAGGACACCCTTGGTTCAACAACAATCAAAGCTTGCTCAACGAGGCCACAATCCCACCGGAAGCTTCGAATCAACCAGAAGACCTTCAAGTAGCAATAACATCTCTGTACGGAGTATCAGAAATCTCGGCAGACTTCGAAAGGGAACAAGAAGAAACTACGCTCCCGCGAGAGACCAACGCTGCTCTGATCGCGATGTATGAGTGAACGACAAACCACTAGTACACAAATGAGCATTTAAGACGGTTTTGTACAGTGTCTGTATGTCTTCAGACACTTCCAAAAAAAATGGCCGGAGCGTGCCGAGTATTGACGTGTTTTATATCCCTTATTGCTACTCTGGCTTTTGAGTGTCAGTATAAGGATTAACGGAAATGGCCTTCCCAACCACCCGTCGCACAGTGATGCAAAATTTTCCCAATTCTAGTGGACATACGGGTCTCATTAGACACTAGTAATCACTCAAACCGTCGTAAAGTTTGTTTAAAAGACGCAAAAATATCATTTTGAGTGTCCATTGTATACCTTTCAGACTCTTGGAATCATTTGAACCGTCGTAAAGTTTGTTTAAAAGACGCAAAAATATCATTTTGAGTGTCCATTGTATACCTTTCAGACTCTTGGAATCATTTGAACCATCGTAAAGTTTGTTTAAAAGACGCAAAAATACCATTTTGAGTGTCCATTGTATACCTTTCGGACTCTTGGAATCATTTGAACCGTGGTAAACTTTGTTTAAAAGACGTAAAAATACCATTTTGAGTGTCCACTGTATACCTTTTGGACTCTTGAAATCATTTGAACCGTGGCAAAGTTCGTTTAAAAGATGCAAATATATCATTTTGAGTGTCCATTGTATACCTCTCAGACTCTTGGATTCATTTGAACCGTGGTAAAAATGACTCTTGTAATCATTAAAATCGTGGCCGTCAAAATTGATGCATCCTCAACCATCCAAACAGATGCATCCTCAACCGTCAAAACAGATGCATCTGCCACCATCCACGTGGTTGTACCTAAGCCATTCAATTAAACTAATTCTCTTCATTTAACTAATTCATCAGAGGCGGCGACATTCAAAACCATTCATACAAAAATAAATTTTATTAATAAATGAATTTAATATTGTTACAAAATTGAAGGATATATTTATTAAAATTTAATGATATATTCTATTAATTAGTTACAACAAAAATCTAGAAACATAATGACGACAAAAATAACAATCATTTGAAAAATATTCAAAAACACCCAACCAGGCAGGCAACACATAACCTCACTCAGTCACTCTCAACAAACTCCTCTCCTTGATTTCTTCCCTGCATTAGTGTTACCTATCATCCCCAAATCAACCAATAATCTACTCTTAGCAATCAATAGAATTTTATTTGCTCGATATAACAAGTATGAAGCACCGAGTTCCTCTTCTTGATTTCTCAACACAGTTTACGTCTAAACACCACGACCCTTTCTTCGGCTACAACATAAAGCATACCGATCAGTCATTAAAATGAGCAAAAATCAGAAGAAAAAAAACTCAAAGGTAAGAGAGCCTTCTTCCCCTGTTACCTTAAACATTTGTAGAAAACAAAACCAAAAAAAAAAAAACATCTATAAACACATACTTTCCTCCAAGCCCATCATCAGCACTGACAGATCAAGCCTTTTCTCCTCTGATCCTCCTAGCAAGTTGAATGTCCTTGGGCATGCTAGTAAGACTGGCATGGATGACACACAAGTTGGTGTCCTCAAACAAACCAACCAAGTAGGCTTCAGATGCTTCTTGCAATGCCAACACAGCGTGACTCTGGAAACGCAAATCAGTCTGCAAAAAACAAGCACACAGTCCACATTCAATCAGAATATTCTCTTTAAGAAACCATAAACAAAGCATTCAACACAAGTGTACAAATCTCGATACCTTGAAGTCCTGGGCAATTTCACGAACAAGCTCTTGAATGGAAGTTTCCTGATCAATAATACAGTACACTTTTGGTACTTACGGATTTTTCACTGTTAATCACACAGTCAAAACAAGAAATCAGAGACAAGCAGCACAATGAGATTAGTAAAACAAATGAACAACCAGAACAACATCAAAAAGACTAACATAAGATGCAAAAAAACATTACAGAAGACTAACCAGTCAATCCCCAAAGTCGATAACCAGCTGAGCAGGCAGCAGCTGAGCCTCAGCTTTACTTCACTTGCGAAACAAACAAGTTGACAAGGACAGGTATTCAGCTAGATGGCAAAACAAAAATGCAATCATCCAAGAACTAGAATCATACTAAATGCTTCAACTATAACATTGAATTAGGAACTCTAAAGCTTCCCATGTTACTTGAACCAAGTCATATGTTCATCCAAAAAAATTAAACCAGGAAACCCCTAAGACATAACAAACCATGGTCCATTCAAACTGCTGCACAAAGACCACTAGCAGAACCACCACCAAGACAAAGAAAACAATAGACTTCTAAATCTCTGCAGTGGCGTAGAACAGAAAGAGCAGAAGGTTCATCGACAAAGAGTTACTCAACTTTTCATAAGAATTTACAGAAGATGCAGGGCACTATGGTCCACACAGGATAGCAACAAATGGCATAACATGGATTAGTGAGATATGCTTTGTTAAATGGTATGACATGCCTACCAGCAAATGGCATAACTGAAAGATAAGAAACCATAGACCATCGCCATAAAGTCTGCAGATTAGTAATCTCAACCATATACCATCGACCATAATGTCTGCAGATTAGTAATCTCTTCGTGACAAAAGATCTAGCACTATAACACATTGCCAAAATCACCATAAATTCAAATACAGATCACCTCTTCTTGTTGCTGTAAATATATGTAGTAAATACCCATCGACATGGACTAGAGCAGTAGCAACTTGGCTAGAGATATGGACACGACCTGAAATGATAGAGAATGAATCTCGTCATTCCTGCCCCATAAAATGCATTGTAATCAAAGTCACTAACCACATAGACTTACTCGTCATCATTACTACCCACCATAGAGGCTCGTACAAATAGGAGTATCCACCGGTTCCTGCAAACAATAATCAAGGCCATTAGTTTCAAGGATAACTTACACCTTATAACGATTAAGTCACTTAGCAATAACAATTCCACGCCTAAGGTTTCGCGACCAATACCTAAAACAGCACAAAGTAATCCTAAATGCTAAAAGATTTCAAGGAAGAGTTTCTACCTCTCTGTAGTACAGGTTACCTACAGACATCTCGAAGGCCTCAGCTGCAATAAAGCATGATTAAATTAGGGTTCAAAATGAGTGAATCAAACTCATGAATTATATGTACCTCTACCAGCAGCATAATCAACAGATCCAAGAAGTTATTATTTCTTTCCATCTCCAAAAGCTCTCATCATCCTGTTACAATTTCAAGACAAACAACAAAATCCATTAAATCGAATCACAATGAGAAGAACCAGAAATGAAAGGGAGATGAAGCAAATTAATTACCTTATCTTAATGAAGCTGTTTTTTGAGTGAAAACTGAGGACCAACTTCTAATTTTCTATTAGTTCCATGAAATCACAATCATCAAATCAGGCAAAAGTGAGTTGTGTTGTAGATATGAGGAGAAAGCATATGAGAAGTAGAATCACGCATATGAGTGGTTTTCATATTACAAATAGACGAAGGACCAGGTGAATTAGATGAACTAACTACTGACGGTGGATACCATGAAGTTTGTCCTGGTTGTACTCGCGGTGGTGGTGGTTGTTTCGTTGGTGGTTATTGTGAACCCTGTAAAACATTACAGATTAGCCTTCAAATCAGGTAAAGTATCACAGAAGACCTAAAAACAAAACCCTAAATCGAAAATCAAAAATCAAAAAAAAAAGAAAAAACCCTAAATCGAAAATTTAAAAAAAAAAAAAGAACTAAATTAAAAAACCCAAAAAAAGTGGAGTGAGGGTTTTGCCTCTGAGAGTTGCAGAGGGTTTTCGAGATGAGAATCGAAAGGGTTGTTTTTCCCTTTCTGAGGGTTGCAGAGGGTCTTCGATCAAAAGAAAAAAAAAATTGCAGAGGGTTTTCTTCTGAGACTGAGAGTTTTTGCGAAAGAGGAATTTTGTCTAAAGGTGAGAGTTAGATGGGAAAGAGAGTGAAAATCTTGTTTCGGTGGGTGAGTTTAGGGAGTGAACTGGAGAGTGACACGTAATGGGTGGTCCTCCTTCGTTTCTCCATTGTGTCGACACGTATAGGATATCTAGAATGGTTAGCCCATGGGCGGGGTTTTGGGGAATCTTCAATCCGCATGAAATGGTTTTATAGCCGTTGGATTAAATCCGTGAAGTCTCATTGGTTAAAATAAATGCATACAGATTGAGAGCTATGGTTAGTTTGGGCATACCAAACAAAGGTTGTGTACCGTTAGATTAGCTATTGATCCGTGTTGATGGTTCATAGCCGTTTGATTAAAATCAGGACAATTTCATTGGTCAAAATGAACGCATACGGATTGAGAGTTATGATGAGTTTTGGGCAAACGAAAGAAGGTAAATATGGAACTCAGATGTGGATTCGAACTTCAAATGTGGTAGAACGACATACGAACTATCAACCTCGAAGCTCCTGGTGGGTTCTAACTTCCAACTTAGCAGAATCCATCATGGAAACTGATAAATATGGAGCTCGGGTGTCGATTTTAACTTCAAATGTGGTAGAACGACATGCAAACTGAAAAAGGAGGGGTACCGAAATACAACCAACTTTTCGTTTTGGCTCGTGAGTCTTATGGTTAGGTTTGGACGATCTCAAAAATCAATATCCAAACCTAAATAACTGGAGTTGTGATCTTGGTGATCAACTCTACAAAGTTGGGACTTTGGAGTTAAACTCTACAGTTATTGAATAACGTACTAC
>JAJJMA010117673.1:0-16824 GCA_023529015.1 Papaver nudicaule
TTTTTTTTTTTTTTTTTTTTTTGAAACATTCAAATTTTATTTCTTCTCAACACTTTTTTTTGAAAAAAAAAATAAAAAAAAAAAAAATTATTAAATTTTAAAACAAATGAATCTTTATAATGTACTTAAATTTTATTTAGGTGCGACAGGAATTTGGATGGAAAGATTACTCAAAAGGAAATAAAGCAGGTTAAAACAACTTTTAATTAAATTTCATTTATTATTTAAACTTTTTATCAAAATATTAATTAAATTAAAAAAAAATGTGCATTTTTTTCTTCTAGTGGTGTAATGGTAAAATGGCATGTTTTGCAGGTTATTTTGTTGAGTGCAGCTACAAATAAGCTTTACATAACCCAAGAAGCAGCAGAGGAATATGCTGCCTTGCTCATGGAAGAGCTTGACACTGAACACCATGGCTACATCCAAGTACACATTTTTTTTTCCTCGCGCTGGTTGGTTAATGATGTTGCCAGATAAAAAATCCTCGAACAAAAAAAATGGTTCATTTCCTCGAAAACTAACTTAAAGCACAACTAATTTGTTGCAGTTATCTCAACTAGAAACTCTATTCAAAGACAGCTTGAGCAAATCCGCCGTCAAAATTCAGACAGAGACGATCACATTGAGAGAAAATCCAGTCCAGGATTCACATGAACACACTGAAGAACCAATGACGTCAATGGAAATCGCTATCCGAACGTACTGGAGACGGGCGTGGATAGTTATATTATGGTTACTCATATGTTTCGGTCTTTTTGTTTGGAAGTTCATACAATACAGAGAACGGAAGGCTTTCCAAGTTATGGGTTATTGTCTATGCACTTCAAAAGGCGCCGCAGAAACCTTGAAATTCAATATGGCACTCATTCTGTTACCTGTCTGCCGGAATACCATAACATTGCTCAGGAGAAGTCGAACGTTGAATTACATTATCCCGTTCAATGACAACATCAACTTTCATAAGGTAAATTTTTTTTTTTTCTAACCGGTTGTGAGATGCGCATAAGGCACACGAGACGCTGGGTAAACGCCTCGGATGTGATGCGCCCAAGGCGTTTACCCTTGGCTTAATTTGTTTTTGGTCGCATCAGGCGCGCTTAAGCACTTGAGGCGTTAGGCGCCTAGCTAAGCGCCTCGCCTCGCGCCTCACACTGTACTGACATTTACTAGTGTATAGCTAATTGCAGGGGGGATAGTAGTTGGTGTAATTCTACATGGAGGGACGCATTTAAGCTGTGATTTCCCGAGGATTGCTGGTTGCAGCCGATCGGTTTTCCGCAGAACCATTGCGATCCATTTCGGGAACCACCAACCGTCGTACTACGAGATATTAGCCACAACAGAAGTAGCCACCGGGATCGCCATGGTCATACTAATGGCCATTGCTTTCACCCTGGCGACACATGTGTCCCGGCGCAAGTCATCGACATTGCCACAGCCGCTGCGGAAAGTGACAGGATACAACACATTCTGGTACTCGCATCACCTCTTCGTCTTCGTCTATGTCTTGCTCATCATTCACTCCATGTTCCTCTTCCTCACCAAGGACATCAGCGAAAAGACGACGTGGATGTACATCGCGATTCCAGTCCTGTTGTATGCTGGGGAACGGATAGTGCGTGCTATAAGATCGGAATTCGACCGTGTCGAAATTGTCAAGGCAACTACTTACCCTGGGAAAGTCTTGTCCTTGAAAATGAGTAAACCTGCAGGCTTCACGTACAGAAGTGGAATGTACATATTCCTCCAGTGCCCTGACATTTCTCCCTTCGAATGGCACCCGCTGTCGCTAACATCGGCACCCGAAGACGATCACCTAAGTGTGCACATTAGAACGCTGGGAGACTGGAGTTACCAGATTTTTAGCCATTTCCAAGAGGCGATAATAAGTGGTCATCCGCAGCAGTACCCGAAAGTGTACATTGACGGTCCTTACGGCGCTTCTTCGCAGGATCACGTAAAATACGATATCGTCGTTCTCGTTGGGCTCGGTATAGGAGCAACACCATTCATCAGTGTCATCAAGGACATCATCCATAGGACTCTGCAAAGACCAACAATTGTTGAGGACGAAGAATCTGGCGTTACGGAAGTTTGCACGTCGAAAGCTTACCTATACTGGGTAACCAGGGAACAAAGCTCCTTTGGGTGGTTTAGAGATGTTATGAAAGAAATCTCCGAGAAAAACCAAAACAATGTAAGTAATTAACACATTCTACTCCCAGTTTCTATCAAGCGTCATACGGACATACTTACGAACAATGTTTCAATTTTCTATCTAATAGGCCGTAATCGAGATGCACAACTACCTTACAAGTGTGTATCAGGATGGGGATGCAAGATCAGCATTGATCAGCATAATCCAATCTTTGCATCACCTGAAAAATGGCATCGATGTCCTCTCGCATACTCCGGTGAGTAGCGTGCACATCTTCATTTTACAATGGGGTTCCACAACTTCAGAGATTTAGTTTAGCACTTGAGCTGTTTTTCTAACTTCGAAGCTCAATATTGCGCAGGTGCATACACATTTTGCAAGACCAAATTGGTCTGAGGTTCTGTCAAACTTGTCTACCAAACATGAAGGTGCAAGGATTGGTAAGTCTTGCTCGTTTAACTCAAAAAAGCATTTTCTTTCTAGAAGCAAAAAAGTCAAAAGTTTGTTTGGCATAATGACTTCTGGAAGCAGAAAAAGTTAATCTTTTCTGAAGCAAAACCTTTGTGCTTCGGATTTCTGGAATTAACTTGTGCTTCTTATCCAAACAAGCTTTTAAAGGTGGCGTTTAGGTGATCAAGTCTAGAAACACAAATAAGTTGAGGAATAATGTATGGTTTTGGCCAACAACCTTTATATGTATAAGTAGTAGTAGCTTAGCCTAAGTCACTAAGGAATTAAAATCAGACCTACTAACAAAAGAATCTTAATTAGGCAGTAGGCACACACTTTATCTCAAACATTTGGATATATAGAGCTTTTTTAAGTATAAGAGTTGGTGCTAACATCTAAGTACCTAACCACAAAATATTTTGAGGTAAATCATGGAATAAGAACCTGTTTTTTTTTGGATTTGGTGATTTAATGGGGCTGTGATTCTCCAAAAATCGTCACAGTAAAAAGCAATAACCATGACGATTTCACTAAATCGTCACAGTGCAAATAGAAAACCATGACGATTTTTGGAGGACCACAGCTCCCATTAAATCACCATAGCCCCCCCCAAAAAAAAAAAAAAAACGGGAAAAGGAAACCTCGTTTGTTTGGGGCTGTGGTGAATAGGGACTGCGGTGATAAGAAAGTCGTCACACTAAGAAGTAAAACCAATGACGATTTTCTGACCACGAGTCCCCATTTAATCACCACAACCCAAAGAAAACAGGAAAAGAAAGGAAGCTGAGTTTTGGACTGATAGAGACAACACAAGTTTGTTAGTTTGGATCTAACTCGGAATCTGACTTAGTTGAGTCAGACAGTTTGTTTTTTCAACTTTCTGATGATTTTATTGGTTTTAATGTAACAAGCTAAAAAAAAATATTTGATACTATTGGCTTGTTTATTACAGGGGTATTCTACTGCGGGCCTTCAGTTTTGGCCAAAGAGTTGCAAAGGTTGTGCACAAAATTTAGCTCTAAAACCACAACAAGATTTGTGTTTCACAAGGAACATTACTGACAAAAATTATACAGATTAAGAAAAATTCTTCTTAAAAGATTGGTTATACCTTTAGTTGTACCAAAAGTACATATGTTCTTTGCTTGTCAAAGGCAAGCTCATCTGTAAATCGAAGTCATTGATACTCAAGCTTCAATAGTTGGTCACATTAGTGCGAGTTTATTTCAGCACATGTAAGTCTTTCAAATCTTACATCTAAACCATCACAACTAAACATGTAAAAAAAAATGAGTGAGCAGTGTTACCAGGGGAGATAGAAACATGCCTCCGATACCGATTTCTTGGTCGACAATGAATTCATGCTTCCATTGACCGCAGGAAGTATGTGGATCGATCTTCAACTTGCTAGTCGAATCTTCTATCCTTGCAGCCTGCACATAAATCAAGTGAAGTAAGAAATGACATTCCAAACAATGTACGGTAACATGGTTGCACATTGTCTATCTACTAGTTCAAATCAATATACAACAACAACAACATGCCTTTGGTTCCAAACAAGTTGGGGTAGGCTAATGATAATTTAACAACTATATGCAAATAGTAACAAGTAAGTAATCATAAAAAAAAAAATGCCTGGGGTCATTAAGGCAGACTGAAAGGGTTTAAGGCAGATTTTTTTGAAGCTACCAAGTATAAATTCATGAAGCTACCGAGTGGTGTTAATGACCCAGTTTTCACTACTCGGTAGCTTCATGAATTTATACTCGGTAACTTCAAAAAATCTGCCTTAAACCCTTTCAGTCTACCTTAATGACATCAGGAAAAAATGCCAGCTTACTTGACATATTGATCGAAAACTTCTTCATAGATAGTATCCCATAAATCCTCCGCCGCACCGATATCCTTTAGTTTCAGCTCCTCACTTTTTCCACGCTTTGCGAGAGAACAAGCAGCTTCGTTTGTTCCACTTCCACCGCGGCTTCCACCATAAATCACATTGAACCCCTTATGACCCTCATAATCCGAGAAAATATCTCGGACGATTTCAGAGGCCTTGTCATAATCTCCATGGCCTTTTGGAATTGTTGACCTTTTTGCACAAGCTTCGCAAGGAGTTTTCACAACTTTCCGTGCACCGCTACAGTAACATGCGTTTTGCTCACTCTCATATCCTTCAACAAAGTCGCAAACCTTCAGAGAAGGGCAGTAGAGATAGAAAGGGAAAGCTTCATATTTCTTCGCAAGATTTACACCTAAAGCAACCCCTTCCAACTCTAAACAAAACGGCGAGACACTCTTCCCATCGGGAAGAACTTTAGAGATCCCAACTATTGGTCTATTACAGGAGTCTCTTATGAGTGCCCCGCAACAAGAATCTCCATCCTCATTACGAAAACCGGCAGTAAAAATTTCGAAAACAATTTCTGCAGCTCTCACTTTATGTATAAGAGAATCATCATCTTCCACTCCCCATTTTTCCATACACATACTAAACCACTTGGATTTGTTTGGAACATAGATTTGTTCGTCGTCATCAGTATCTATGTCACTATCTGTGCAACGACTGCCGAAAACATTAAAAAGGTAATCAACAAAATTTTCAAGGCAAACAATATTCTCAAGTAGCAGGGTTTATTTTGTTAGTCGCAGTTATTTGTCATTATATGCCAACAATCTAAACTAGAATGACTCTATAGAATCAAGAGTTACTAAGTAACAATTATTACTACGCAATTCAAGAGTTGGCATGGAGGAGAATTGAATTAGATTGATAGGGATTCATTCTATCATGAAAAGTTCTTACTCACTGAGGAGGAGGTGCTCTTTGCCATCACGGTCTATCTTCTTAATTATACGTAAAATATCCTACAAAGGAAAAAAGTTGTCTTAGAAGTATAAGAATCAAAATGATTTGCAAAATTGACATCAATTTCAAACAAAGAATATATGATAGAAGGGAGCTAATTACTGGATGCTGGTTGAACAGTATTTCTTTATATGCGAGCTTGTTAGCTAATTCATCCTCAGCTTCTTGTTGTTCATAAGTTTTCTGGGGCTGAATACTTTGTGAACCTTCCTGCATAAGTTGTTGCATAATAAATACATTTAGTAAGGAAAAAAAATCAAAAATAACTTAATTTTTTACTTAGCCTAATTTTTTCAAATTTATCTGAAAAAGAAAACTAAAATCATAGAACAAAAAAAAGATAATCCTAACAAAATGAGATAATCATAGAAACAAAAACTCTAAGAATGAAAAAATCAATATAAAATTTTCTAGTCGCCTAAAAAAAAAAAAAAATATTATGAAAAGTTATAATCCTAAACTAGATTTGATGATCGTGTTACATTTGGTGGTGGTGCAACTCCTTCTTCAATTCTTCCCGCTAATAATTTATCTTCCATATTTTAATTAATCAAATTACGAAACCCTACTAGGAAAATCAAATCTTAAACATATGTATTCGAAGAAAACACGAAATTCTCCCCAGACTCATGGATCGGCAACAAATAAAATAAATGTTGGGGGTTATTTTCAGCACCGGGTATTTTTTCTTAGGGGCAACCCCCAACTTTTTCCAATGTTTTCATTGCATCTTCTTCCTCTGCAAAAGAAGTAAGTTTTCCAACTTGTAATTTATTTTCTCCATCATACTCCTGGAAGACTTGAGCTTTATGATTGTCAAGTCCTAATGGATAAATGTAAACAAGGAGGCGAAGAGGCCTACAAGATATCTCATAAGGTTCGTTATCAAACCCCTCAGAATCAATCCTTCTGATTTTTCTTTTCATTTCTAACCCAAGAACAGATTTGTTCTCTCTATCAATTATCGTTAGACTTCAAGGGGTCATAACTCAAGCTGTGGCTGACAGTATAGAAAAGTGTGGTGTTTTGGGTGTTGAAGATGCAGTATCTCAAGGGTCTAAAGTCGAAACTCGAAAGGATTGTAAAGATAACAAGGTTGGGTAGAAAGAAATCTTCAGAGGCTCATTACTCTCATGATGAGTTATAAGCATTACAAGAGTTTTGAATTGTAGGTCTGAGTCGTCTGACTCATCTGAAATCTGTTTTTCATCTCATTCGTTAGTGGATCCAATCAACAATAAAGGCCTAATGGGCCTGAATACATTTCGAAGTCCAAACGAATTTGGGACTTCTATATAATACAGTTACACCAGAACAAGACAACCATTTTTTTTTTTTTTTTTTTTTTTTTGATAAATCTCATAAAATTTCATTCATGATAAAATAGAGATTACATAGATTTTAAGAACATCAAGATCAAAGATCAAAATACAATAAAAAGGTACTAACAAAGAGCATTTCGTGAAGAGAAGTAACGAAACACCAACAAGAGTACCAAACAACCCAAAGATTGAAGGAATGATTTTTGGATTATAATCCAACCATTTTGATAGAGTATTTTCTTCTATAGAAAGAGATGCTCTCATAAAAGGAGAGTAATATGCCCAAAGTCTTGAATCTTGATCATCATACTTGAACTTCCACTTAAATTCTCCACTAAAATCACAAAGAAATGCCATGAGAGCACATAAAGAATCCCCATAAAGGAGAATACATAAACAAAAAGGGCAAAAAACCCACAAAAACACCATCAAAAATCTCCTAAAAACAATAGAGATTGAAGCAAAAACTAAATCAAACTTAATCTAATCTACTAACTAACAACAAATCGGAAGAAATCTGCTCAGATCTAGCCCAAAATGGACTAGATCTGAGCAGTAAGGGTTAATGGTGATGAAAGTTTTTTGGGTTTTGAGAAGGAGCTCTAGAGAGGAGAGAGAGTGAAGACAACCATTTTCTTTCATTTCCTTTACGGATCTTGATTTTTCCTGGCGACCAAGAATATACTAGACCCTAGTATATTATGTTTGATTTGGTTTCTAAAATCATGATTTTTCCGGTCACCGGATATTAGGGCTTTGTTTGGTTATAAAATTTCTGGTGGTTAGGGTTTCGTATGGTCATCTCTTAATTAAGGAGGAGGAAGCTAATATGGAATCACCATCACCATCAAAGGTAAGCTTATAGATTATCAGATTTTAATTTGTTTCTGGTGTTTCACAGAGCAACCAGCCCTATAAAAAACAACAAGAAGCTGATGAAGAATTATCCAATAAGCTCGTAATGAAAGGCATTTTGTTCAAAGGTCATCCGGTAATTAACCTCTCTTCTGTCATATGTGCTTATTTTAAGTTGATGTTGTTTTGGCCATTATTCGTTCTTATTCTTATACTACTGCAACAACTTTCTTTCTTTTTGTAGGACATTCGGCGTGTGATTAAGAAGAAAGAGCTAAGACCTGATGGCGAAGAGCAGTATCTCTTCGAATAGTAAGGATAATGTCCCTCGATGAGTCAAAACTTTTATCGATGTAGTATTTTAATCTGATTGGAAGCTTGGAGCACTTGAAATTAGGCTGGTCATATTTCTGCCAAATGAGATTGATAAGAATTCCATAGTTTTCAATCTCCTGCCAACTCTTCATTTATTAAAATTGACACTTAAATTCGCATAATGACAAATAGACTGGCTAACAAAATAAAACATGTTTCTTAAAATACCGTTTCTTTGAAAATTTTGTTTCTCACTCCATGTTATTGACTCCCTTTTAATGTTTTTGGCAGAGGCTCTGAAGACATAGATAGTGATGGCGAGGAACTAATTCATGTTCCAACAGAATCTAAGTGGCGCGAGATGTGTATAGAAAATTGGCATGCTGATGATCTTGTATCTAGAGTGAGAGCTCGAGAATGTCAGTTTGAAATTTATACTGCCGGTTTTCGTAGTGACGATGGAGAACATTTTAGTTGTGGGGCTATTATAAGCGATTCATGTCAGAGACCAATAGTTGCAAGCTCTAAGGTTATTACTGATGGAAAGTGTGTCTCACAATTTCGTCTAGAGTTGGAAGGAGTTGCTTTAGGGGTAAAACTCGCAAAGAAGTATTAATCCTTTCTATATCTTTTGCTCGTCTGAAAAAGTTCCTCTATTTGTTCGGGAAAGTGAGGCTCAGAGAAGATACTGTTACTGTACTGGAGAACGAGTAATTGTCAAAACTCCCTGTGAAACTTGTTCTCAATAGTTGATACTTCTGAAAGACCATGAAGACCGTGAAGAGGCTTTGAAAATCGTCCAGAATATTTTCTCTGATACCTCCGAGCTTGAAGGTATGGGTGTATGGTATGAGCTGATGTCTGGTACAAGTGCAAGTGCAATTTCTGTCGCAAAACTCCAAAAAGACCAGGAGTTGAAAATAAAGGAGATTGGTGCGTCAGAGGATTTATGAGCTACTATCTATGAAGAAGTTTTCGATCAATATGTCAAGTAAGTTTGCACGTCTTAAAACTACTAACTTGTTACTATTTGCATTTGGTTATTGAATTATCAATTTTGGAGAATATGATTTGAATTAGTGGTCAATAGACAATGTGCAACATCTGGATTAATAAAAATATTATCGACAACATCTGAAATGTCATTTCTTACTTCACTTGGTCTACAACTTTTTACTTATGCATATAGCTTATTATGAGAAATATGAGAAATTTATAAGCTATACATTATGATTTTTGTACGCAGACTGCCAGGGTAAAGATAATGAGCAGCAAGTTGAAACTTCATGTAGTTTATGAAAGCAAGAATTCACTATGTTCTGAAATCAGGATTAGATGCATGTTTTGCTCTCTTGTGATGTTCCAAATTTACTAATATTGGAAAGATCCATAATTTTTTCTTGTAAGAGCTTTTCTGTAGCAGAAAAAAGTGGCTCAGTAACTAATGTGAATCTTATGCGATATGGGTAACTAGTATTGTTGTGGTACAATCTGTGAACTTGTGAAGCTTGATGAGGTTGCGTCTCTTGGGCTTTCTTTACTTACAGTTTGTAAGCTATGTTTTGGACTCTCTTAGGCTATCTCCTTACACTTTCTAGTGATACAACTGGAAAGTTGTACTAGTAATCAATTTTATTTTTGTTCAATAAAATCTCTCTTTCACGATCAAAAAAAATAAAATAAAAAATGAACATGTGAAAACCAGAATATTTTTTTGTTCCATAACAGTTTCCTTTTATGGAATAGTTTTTTACTTATCTTCATCCGAGCTTTCCCTTGTCATACAAGCTGTTTATCTGAATTGATTTCCATATATTTGATCTTAAAACACCTATATAACGGGTATAAACATGATTAGAACATTATGCATTTTTTATACCACTTATATATATATAAGGAATAGCTCAATGTGGGACAAAATCTTTAAGTTATTAGCTGATGTAATGTGGGGCGGCGGGAGTATTTGCAACTGAAATTGAAAATGTAATAATAGATGTAGAATATATTTTAGGATAAAATTTGTCTTTTTAATAGAATAACAAGGTGAAAATAGTGAATCAATGAAATATAATTTTGATAGAGAAGTGTAAGAGTTGGTGCTAACATCCAAGTTATCTAATCACATAACATTTTTTGAGGTAAAACATGGAAAAAGAAAGGAGGAGTTTTAGGAACAAGAAATAGTTGCTTGCACTTCCTTTCCTTGGACTAATAGAAACAATACTTTGTTAGTTTGCATCTGACTCAGAACGAATCAGATAATTTGGTTTTTGTACCAACAGTGACAGACCTATGAGAGGGCTAAACCTGACTTTAGCCCAGCTAACCCTCCAAGTCCACAGGCCTAGTTTTCCCTTTTCATTTAAATTTCGGGCTTTACAAAAGGTATCAGCCCGGCTGAAGAAGAAATTTTCCACCCCTGGGTCCGTCCCTTGGCTATTATGGGCCTATGGCATAAAGAGTTGCAAAGGTTGTGCACAAATTTTAGCTCCAAGTCACAACAAGATTTGCATTCCACAAGGAACATTACCGACAAAAGAACATACAGTTTTTCTTTCTTTGCAAAGATTGTACCAAAAATAGTTCCATTTGTTTCCTCATATTGTAAACCAAAGTCATTGATGCTTGTTGAGAGAGTGCCCTGTGATGCTTGTTTGACATTTTTTTTCTCATTTTATGACAGTTGAAAACCAGCTTATAAATACTATATGGCACTATTTACCTTCTTTTCTGACTTGAGCGCGAGCAGGAAGTAGGCTAACATCCAAATAGTAGTCGCTAAGTAAAAAAGTAGGTAAATATCATCAACAGAAGAACGATCAAGGTGTCACATTGTATTGTGTAAAAGGGTTATTCATTACAGAAAGAAAAATATAAAAGCACAGGTTACATTATGTCTACAACCATAAGCTGCATTATACATCTCAGATATAGTTTGAAAACTATCCAGTTGATCAACCGGAAAATCTGTCCAAGCCCAAGTGCTTTCTGTTTGCTTGATATTGTGAGATTATGCGGGCGCATTTCCGTAGTTGTTTCCTGTAACAGAGTTCAAAATTATGTTTAAATATTGCACGAGACCAAACGCTGCCATTCTGTTTACATACAGCTACATAGGTTGTGAAGTCGAGAGCTACAAGCACACACATAGGCCTGGCCAAGGACTGGGTCATGCGCCAAGTCTGACCAATTTTTAGAGAAGTCAAGCTGGAGGGAGCATAAAAATGGGAATTTTGATTTAGTATCATCACCATGCCAGCCTACCTACTGGTTGCACTCGCATACTTGGACTATTTTTTTCTCTCTTTACAGCATACTTGGACTAGGTTCCCCAAAAGAGGAATTGTAGTACCAAAGGTCTTAACATGAATCATGCAACAACGACCTATATGATCCTACTTGTCTAAATAGTTGCATTCCACGAAGAGTTGTACATGTTAAGTCTCTTTGCCTCCATTGTTAAAGATCCACTGTAATGAAGTCTCTTTTCAACCGCTCAGCACTAAAGATTTTTAACACTTGTTCGTGCGAAAAACAGTAACAATTTAATATCTAGCTACTACGAGGTACAAGTACCTGTTCTTTAGAAATCAACATCAGGCAGAGCAGCCAAGTTCCTCGGTAGACTTGTGAGTGATGAAGTCTATAGGGTTGTCAACACAATGCCCCGGCCTGGACAACAAGAAATTGCTTTGGTGCACAACGCGCTTCACGATTTCAAAGTGCCCAATCGTCTATTCACGTCCAACATCATGAAAATCTACTTCAGGTTGATTGACATTAACGGATTTATCATCCTCCACTTCAAGTAAATTCTTTGGATGATCACCACCTATTGCTTGTTGGTGCCCTGACCGCTCACTTGTTGGTCTTGTTGGTCGCCATTCATTTTCGCCATCAACCTTTACCCAGTCATTAACTATTGCATCGGGTTGCTCCCACCATTCATCAACCTAAAAAACCAATATCCACAATAAACACAATAAGTCATAAAAGGTTGGGATATAATTGGAACTAAAGATGCACATGAATTAACTTAATTGCACAATTTTCATTCTGTAGTTCCAAAGTTCATGAAAGATAAGTCTTTGAAAGGATATAGATGTATGTTTCAAATGCAACGACCGATTAATAACATATAACATGTTGATTAATTATTTCACAAGTTGTGGTGGTAGACGGAGGTTGTGGTGTTGGTGAAGAACGAAAATTCAGTTGTTTGTTGTTTCTGGTGGTGGAGATGGCGGGAGATGGTGTTGCTGGTGCAAGTTCTGATGGGTTTCTGAAACTAGAAACTTTGGTTTCGATATAAACTGCAAGGAGAAGAAACTTTTTATTAAAAAAAAAAATCAGAGAAACCAGTTATACCCATATACTTACATATAATCAAATTACGTAATCAAATACCCATATACTTACATATCAAATTAAAGCAAACCAGTTATACCCATATACTTACATATAATCAAATTAAAGCAATTGTACCTAGGTTACATGTGTATTTCAAATCAAAGCAAAACAATTGTACCCTAACGTAAACTACAATTAAATTAGAGCCCTGATTCAAAACCAAATTCAAAACCTAATTCAAACAAATTCAAAACCTGATTCGAAACCAAAATCATGAATCCAGTTGAATTGAAGCAAGTTGTACCTAAAATTACATAAAAATTCAAATTTTAACAGAAATCAAATTAGGGTTTAGGGCTCTCACCAGTCGTATGGCTTTATTTTAACCCAATGATTTTTTTTTCAATTCGGGTGGTGGAGATGGCAGAGGAAAAGATTGTTATGTTTCTTTGTGTTGTTTGCTGGTGTTGGTGGTGGAAGAACTCGATGTTGTTGTTGGCGGCAAAACAACTTTTGTTGGTGGACAAAAAGATGGTAGAGAAATTGATGTGTTTGATTGAGATGATGTCGGTGGTGGCGGAGATGATGTTTGTGGTAGCTTGGAAATGGTGGTGGAAGAAGTCGATTTAGAATAACTCTAATGGCAGAGATAATTGAAGATCGGAGAAATAGTCAATGATTTAGGTTTCTGTTTTTGTAAAAAAAAAAAAAAATGATGCTAAGAAGAATTTATTCCAAAAATTACGCAAGTACATGATATCTGGTGGAAAATCCTTATAGAACTCAAAAGCAGAATGTTCATCTCTTGCTTTCTTGGATAAGTTATGAGCAATAGTATTAGCTAGCCTATTAATAGATTTGCAAAACCAAAATCTAGAAGTAGAAAAATGACTTTTGGCTTCAGAAACGAGTCCTTGATTCGACCAATGAACTTGAGCTTCATCCTCATTGATAGACTTCACTGCATTATCACAATCAGTTTCGAAGACAACCTTCTGATACCCCATCTCTTCAGCCCAAATAACAGCTTCCTTGAGAGCATATACCATTCCAGGTAGGGGTGTAAATTTTACCCGGCTGCCCTGCACCCGGTCCCTCCCGCCCTTGCCCATGACAGCCCACAGGTGCCCATGACCCGTTACAGGCTGGCTCGCCCTTACCCTTTTAAATAATAGGTCGGGCACATGCCATGAGTCAACCCGGCCCAATCCCCGCCCTATTAGCCCGCCCATAATACCCGTCCATAATACCTGCCCATGACTAGTAGGGGGCATTTCCTTTTGAACTTAATTTCTTTGGTATTGAGTGAACTAGTTTGATTGAATGTTTTCTGGGTTTGGACTTACGTATCTCAGGACTTACTTTACATATTTTTTATTCATTCGAGAGTTAAATAATTTTTTTCCTTCTTAAAAATGTTATACTAGTAATAACTTGAATATTCATGGATTGCCCGGCCCTGCCAGCCCTTGGCCTCATTTCATAACAAGCTTGGGCCGGACATGGACAGTATTATTCGTAACTTGGCCCTGCCCTCCCGGCCCTTTTAATTAATTGGGTAAGAGATATTTCTACCCTCCCGACCCTGCCGATTAAATTAGAAGGCTGGGCTACCCGGCCCGGCCCAATTTACACCCGTAATTCTAGGTGTTCCGCTCCCAATTCTACATGCAATCCGGTGCCAAAGAAAAATCCTTTCACTCCATCTCTGTTTCTGTAACTTAATGTCTTTTAAACCAAGTTCTATTTATAGCCGTCTCCTACAACCTGGGTTTTGCGTTTCACGGGTATATAGCCCAATTTCTGACCCAAAGGGTCTGCCTCTAAGAAAATACCTGGTGCTGGGTGAGTTGTATTTCTCTCTTTTATGATGATACTACAGTGTTTAGGTGAATCGAGGTTTGATATGTTTCTTCTTCAATTTTGGTAATAAAATTTCTTGTTAGGGTTTCGTTCAATTGGATGAATATCACTGTATCATCCATCGTATGAAGAGCTAACATGGATCTATTAGGGAATAGAATTGAAGAAGCTAATATGGATCCAAAGGCAAAGCTTGTAAGAGATTTTCTTTTTTTTTTCATATCAATATCTCTTTGTTTCATTCCTAGATGTAATTTCTAACGGGAAACACTCACAGAGCATTCAGCCCCAGCAGCAGAAACAAGATGATGATGATGATGATGATGGATTAGCACGCAAGGCCCATAAGCTGTCAATGAGATATAGTATTTTCAAATGTCATCCGGTAATTAAGCTCCCTTCCGTCATATGTTGTTGTTTTAATTGATGCTGTTCTGGCCATTCGTTCTGATTCTTATACTTCTGCAACAACTTTCTTTCTTTTTGTAGGATATTATGCGTGTGATTAAGAAGAAACAGCTAGATTCCGATGGGAATTTGCAGTACCTCATGGATTAGTAAGGATGTCCCTCCCTCAATGATATGTAGTAGTAGTAGTAGTATTATAATCTGATTATAAGCTTCTTTTAAATTAGGCTGATCTTATCTAGTTGTTTGAGTTGTGCCATGTGTAGTATAAGTCGGGAGGTGGGTATGAGGTGGCCGAGTGGGCACTTGGGGCTTAGGTAGACTAGTCAGGGATTAGCATGGGACTCTTCGGGAAATGAACCATGTACTTGAACTAAAAGGGCTTGCTACTATAAAAACAATACATCAGTCATGAATCTTTCTCACTTTTCAGTTCTTGTCATAACTCACGCACTAATGGCGCATTGACTTAGTTTCCTACACGACATTGACTACCTTTTTAATGTTTTTACAGTGGTTCTGATGGTTCTGACATAGATAGTGGTGATGAGGAACTAACTTATGTTCCTACAGAAGAAAACTGGTTGAAAATGTGCGTGGAAAAATGGCATGGTGATGATCTTGTGTCCAAAGTGAGAGCCGAAGAACGTGAGTTTGAAATTTATACAGCCGGTTTTCATAGTCAGAATGGAGTCGCTAGTTGTGGGGCTATTTTACGTGATTCCTGTCATAGACCAATAATTGCAATTTCTAAGATTATTTATGATGATAAGAAGATCGTCTCGCAGTTTCTTCTAGAGCTGGAAGGGGTTAAATTAGGATTTGAACTTGCAAAGAAGTACAATGTTTTTCCTTTTTACATCTTGTGCTCGTCTGAGGAGGTAATTCGATTTGTTCATGAAAGTGAGGCTACGAAAAGTGACTGTTATTGTAGTGGTCGACGAGAATTGGTTGATACTCCTTGCACAACTTGTTCGACATTGTTAATGCTTCCAAAAGACTATGAAGAAGATCGTGATGAGGCTTTGAAAATCATCGACAAGATTTTCTCAGAGATCTCCGACCTTGAGAGTATGGGTCTTCCATGGTATGAAGTGACGTCTGGTACAAGTGAAAGTGCATGTTGTGTTGCAAAGCTCGAAAAAGACCAGGAGTTGGGAATAATGGAAATTGGTGACTTGAAAGATTTATGGGCTACTATCTATGAAGAGGTTTTCGGTCAATATATCAAGTAAGTTTGCGCGTTCTTAAGATTACTAATGTTAATATTTGCATTTGGTTAGAATTTTGTCAGGTTGCATTCTTCTAAGTTAAGGCTCTTACCTGTCTTTCGTGCATTTGGTATATATGTTCAGGTCGAGGTCAGACCTCAAAGATAAATTAGGCTTGTATGTGGCTGCATGCTACTATATGTGGTTCTGGTTAATTGTTTAGATGCTCAAAGGTTTATCTATCTTTAATATGTGATATCACCAACTCGACCAAACAGACCGAAATGGATGACCAATTGGCATTTGGGTAAATTGGACAGACCGAAATGGATGACCAATTGGCATTTGGGTAAATTGGACAAGTACCTGGGATCACCAATCTGCAACAGACATACCAAGTTGACGTGTAAAGTCAACAGATCTTTCTTCCTTGCTTAGCCTTAGTATTGGTTGATTTTAGAGTACATCAATTTGAGAAGTCTTTGATGTTTGCCTTATACTGCATCTGTGATTCTAATCGTTTGCTTATCGTATGTGAAAGGAGAAAGAAAAATACAAGTTAAACCTTTGAATCCATCTTTGGACCGAGTAGCTTGTATGTGTTGACAGTGACTGTCGTGAAACTTCTCAACATGATTATGAATGATATTTGAGAAGCAGAATTTTAATGGGCATGCAATATGAGGTATAATCGTGAAGTACGTAAAAGTAACCCGGTTTAAAATTTACTGAATTGCAGATTGGAACCCTTGCCGAGTCCCTCACGATTATGGATGTGAAGTTGTGGAAAATAATGCTCCAGTTCCGAAGCAGGTCCCTCTGCAATGTCTAGGTCCTCAGCCACAGGAGTTCTTCACTCCCTGGAGGCGATTACTAACTCCCACCCCACCCCCCATTCACTAAAGCTCTGTCAAGACGCTCTTGGATATTTCTCTCGTCAATTTGCTTATTACTCCAGGTGAATTTCGAACCAGCTGCATTGATGTCAATTAAACCATAAGAACTGATGAAGCAACTTAA
>JAJJMA010117696.1:0-11537 GCA_023529015.1 Papaver nudicaule
TTCACACCATTTGGTAAAGTAATCAGTTGCTACAATTATGTATTTCCTCTGCCCTGATCCTGGAGTCAGCGGTCCTATGATATCAATGCCCCACTTGGCGAAAGGCCAAGGGCTGAGTACTGAGTTCAATGATGTCGCCGGCGCTTTAATTCTTCTTCCATACAGCTGACATTTCTTGCATCGACGAGCATATTCTTTGGCGTCGTTGTTCATCCATGGCCAGTAGTACCCTTGCATTCGTACTTTCAAGGCTAAAGCTCGCTGACCACTATGATTCCCACAGTCTCCTTCATGGATTGATTCTAGCAGCTTCTTACCTTCTTCTCTCGATACACATCTCAACAAGGGTCCAGAGAATGATCTGCGATATAATATTCCATCTCGAAGCTCGTAGTTCGCCGATCTGCTGATTACTTGATGGGCTAGAATCTGCTTTCCTGGTAACGTAAGGCGATCTAGATAGTATCATATCGGCGTTCTCCAATCTGTCTTTGTTGATTCTTCAGTGTCCATTGCCAACACCTCCCTTTGTTCTCTCTCTTCCACCGAAGATTGCTGCACTCGCTCAATAGCTATTGAAGTGATATCAGGAATCCTCATCATTGACGAAATAAAAGCTAAGGCATCAGCATGCCTATTATCCTTTCTGCAGATGTGACGAAACTTGATACCAGGAATCTCCCGAGCATACTCCCTAGCAAGTTTGAGATACTTCTGCAGGGAAGCATCAACTGCTTGATAACGTCCGGAAATTTGGCGAATCACCAGCTGAGAGTCACTTGTCAATCTAACATCGCTGATACCCATTTCTATAATTAATCGCATGGCGTGTATGACTGCTTCGTACTCTGCCTCATTGTTAGTCGCCGGAAACTCTAACCTTAATGAGTGTACTATCCTGGCACCTTTCGCCGAGGTAAAAACAATGCCTATTCCTTTTTTTTTTTATTTGACGATCCATCCACATACACTTCCCAGCTTCTGGGACTGCATTTTAATAGTTCTGGCATCTCATTTTCTCGCTCGTCTAGCGAAAAGGGTATGTCCTCTATTTCCTCTTCTTCTTCTATTGGAAAATCAGCAAGAAAGTCGGCGATAACCTGAGATCTCTGAGCCGTACGAATCTCATATTGAACGCCAAACTACTCAATTTGAGTGTTCTATTTAGCAATTCGCCCCACTCTCTGAGAGCCATGCAGGATGGATTCAATAGGAGTCTTTGTTAGGACAGTAATAAGATGAGCATGAAAATATGGGCAAAGCCGCTGGGATGCGAAAACTAGAGCTAGAATCAGTTGCTCAATCTTTGTATAATTCTTCTCCGCTCCCTGCAATGTTCTGCTTATATAGTATATGGGCGTTTCTCCCCCTTTGGTTCTTACAAGGACAGCGTTGATGGCTACTGATGTGGCGGCGAGATACACTCTGAGTTCCTCTCCGTGCTCAGGCGACTGAATCGCTGAGAGAGTAGCAAGGTATTTTAATACCTTGAAATGCAGCTTCATGAGCGTCAGTCCAGTTAAAATTTTCTTCTTTTTTCAGTGTTCGGAAGAATAACTTGCATTTGTCAGAGAACATTGAAATGAATCTGTTGAGCAAAGCCAAAGTTCCATTAAGTCGCATGACATCTGTTACTGTCACCGGCGAAGGCATATCTATGATGGCCTTGATCTTTGCTTGATCAGCCTCCACTCTATTCTTTGTGACGACATATCCTAAGAATTTCCCCGAAGTGACGCCAAAAACACTTTGCTGGATTTATTTTTAATTTAGTGGTACGCATATGATCAAATATCTCTCTGAGATCTTGAACGTGGGTTTGTTTTATTTTGCTATTCACTAGCATATCATCAACATAAATCTCAATTGTTTTTCCTATCCATTTCTCAAACATTTTCTGAGCCATCTCCTGATAAGTAGCACCAGCATTCTTCAACCCAAAGGGCATCCGAGTATAGCAAAATAATCCTTTGGTGGAAAAGAAAGCGGTGTGCCTCTGATCTTCTTCCGCCAAAGGTATTTGATTATAGCCTGAGTATCTATCCATGAATGATAGAAACTCATGCCCTGATGTAGCATCCACAGTCTGGTCAATGCTCGGCAAAGGAAAACTATTCTTTGGACATGCTCTGTTGAGGTCGCTGAAGTCAAATCCACACTCCCTTATTCTTCTTTGGTACCACCACCATATTCGCTATCCATTCAGGATATTGCACTGGTCTAATGATACAAGATGCTCTCATCTTGTCAATCTCAGCTTCAACCGCTTCTTTATATACTGGGGCCAATTTCCGTATTCTCTGCTTAAGGGTCTGACCTTTGGATCAATATCTAGCTTATGACACGCTATCTCTGGGTCAATTCCTGGCATTTCGTTCATACCCCAAGCAAAAACATCGACGTACTCCCTGAGAAATGCTTGCAGCTTCGCCGATTCTTCCTCTTTCAGCAGAGTGTCAATCTTTGCCATCTTTGGATCATTATCTTCGCCGATGTTTATATCTCTGGTAGGTTCTACCGCTGTAAAATGCAGTTCAGGTTCTCCCATCGGCGAAGGTTCCTTTAATTGCTTTAATGGCGTCACGCTAGGTTTCGCTGAACCTTCCCCTGTATTCACAGAATGGACATACTTTTATGGGTCGGCGATGATCTCTTCTCTTGCTCCTTTAAGAGCTCTTTGCCTTGCTTCTTCTTCTCATTAATTCTAGCTTTCCTGCTTTCGCGCATCTGAACATCCGCCGCATTACAGGCTTTGGCCAATGCTAAATCCCCAACATACTAGACGACCCCTTTAGGTGTTGGAAACCTTAAGCGTTGATGATAAGTAGAGGGTATTCCCTTCAAACTATGCAGCCAGGGCCTCCCAAGGATTGCAGCATACGGCGAATCAACATCCACAGTACACAAGGTAGTATCTAAAATCAACTCAGCGCAAGTAACAATCTTGAATTCGATTTCTCCTTTGGGCTAAGATGCAATCCCATTGAACCCATATATGTTGTACTTTGAAACTGTCGGCGAAGGAATATCTGAATCTTTTGCTTCATATGCGGAATTAAAAAGGATATCCACCGAACTTCCTGGGTCGACAAGTACTTTTGGCACTTTTAATTTTCCCATTTGGACAGTGAGAACCAGAGGGTCGTTATGACTTCTCCCTTCAGGTGGCACCTCCTCGGCGGAGAAACATACACAAGCTTTCATCCAATCTAACAATGGTTCTTGCTTGACGGCGACGCTGCAGATCTCGTTCCCCAACCTATCTCGCTTATGCATTCTGGATAAAACATTGTTGTGAAATTTGTCTCTAGTAATCTTCGAATGCACAATGGAGAAGCAATCCAACTCCATTAAGTCTCGCTCTACTTTTACTTCAAACACATTTAGAGTTTGAATAGCTTGAATTGGCTGAACCATGACTGGTGGTGGTAGCGGCAACTCGAGAAACTCTTGGAATTTCTCCAAGAGAATAAACCTGTGAACCTCTTACTGGACGCCGGTACAATTTTCTGTTGTGTGGCCATGGAACTGATGAAACTGGCAAAAAGAGTTAGTGTTGGTGGGCGGAAACTTAGGATTTCCCCTATTATAGGGATAGCGAATGTCATCCCTACAGTTTGAATTCTCAATTTGCCCCCAAGCATCAGTATAGGAGATACGAAGCTTTAGGAGAGTAGCATCCTGGAAATTTTGCTGATTGCCTTTTCGCTCGCCAAATTTTCTGTTGTCGCCGTTGTTCCTCCTATCGTCGTTCCCATTTCACCGATTGTCGCGTCCGCCTCTGCCATAATTTCTTCCTCTATTATCCTGCCTGTCCCTGCCATCATAACTATCTCGCTTTTGAGAATTCCATTGCTGGTCGGTGATAGGCTGATGTTGCTGCTGCTTTACAGTTTCTGGCAGTATTATCGCCGAGGAAGGAGCCTTCGCCAATCTCTGTTGTTCTGCCTTGAGCCATTCTCTTTTTATTTCTTCTTGTTCTTCTAAGGAATAACTATTGATTGAGTGAATTTGCTTTGCTCTCTCTTTCTTTTGGCGAACTTCTTCTTCTTGAATTTCTTCATAATTCATCCATTCATTTTGCTTACCACGCATAGCTTTCATGTGTTTCGGCGAATCCCAAAATAGGTTTTTATACATGGGGTATGACGTCTCCATAGAGCTAACGAATGCCCGCATTTTATCCTTATCTGATACCGCTGTGCCTACTTCGCTGCAAAGCTTTCTCCATCTCTGAATTAAACTCATATACGTTTCCGACGGTCTCTTCTTGATATTAAACAGTCTTTCCACGCCTGGGCGACTTCTGTTATTTTGAATGTATGTAAGCAAGAACTTTCCCTCCAACTTATGGAATGATCCAATTGTGCCCTCTTCTATTTTCAGTCGAACCAGGCCAAAGTTTCATCTTTGAGAGTGGCAGGAACTGCCATGCACATGATTGGGTCTGAATTTACCCAGGACGCCAAGCCTCGCTTATAACTCCTTAAGTGCTGAGCTGGATCTCATGTTCCATCAAAGATGGACGCGAATTTTGGCATGCTAAATCTTGTGGGTAAGTGACCATATGTAATTTTCTCTTTAAAGGGCGTCTTCTCTGCCTCAGAAAGTGTTGTCGCTAACTTCGAATCTTTCGACGATCCTCATACTGCTTCCACTTTATGTCTTAGTCGCCGAATCTCCCTTTTCACGTGCTCATTCAATCCATCGAGCCCCCGTGAGTCGTCAAAACCTTTTTTGTTCCTTCTAGATGATTCCTTCTTTTTACTTCTCTCGTCATTCTTTGCCGATGAACCAGAACCTCTATCACTTTCGCTTGCTTTTTTCTAAGTTGCGAGTGGTACGTGAGTGAGATGCATGACTCCTACTCTGCATCATTTTCCTGTTGTCTGCCAGTAATTCTCGGTGGCTCTGTAAGACAGTCTCCATTTGTAATTGTATCTGCAGATGCATCTGAGTTGTTTGCCGAGTGCTTGCCTCAAGGATTTTCTTTAATAAGGTCTATGTGGTACTAGTGGATCCTACATTATCTCCCACTACTATGGGTCGATCCAAAGTCAAGTTAGGTACTACCGCTGTAGCACTGCCACCAGCGATCTGATGTACACCCTCTGTCACTAATGGTTCAGCGGCAACTGCCAATGTGTTAGATGTTTCGCCGACCGTTCTTTGTGTTGCATCCACCGCCGCAGTAGCACCTCCCACAGCGTTCTGAGTCACGGCTACATCATTAGAAGGTTCGCCAACAGTCCTCTGACAACCCACATTGCCATTGGTTGCCTCGCCCATAGCGCTTGTATCCACCTGACTACCAATCCTTCGCAATAACGGATTAGGTTCGACCGCCGCTCCTGCTTCTTCAAGTTGGGTAATATCCTCCATTAGGACTGTATCCTGGTTTGGTTGATGTTGCATGGGTGGTTGTTGAGCTGAGTCCTGACGTGCGAAAGGAGAACTCGCCAATCCTGCTGGTTCTGGTACTCTGCTTCTGGTGTAATGCCTATTGGGAAATACCAACGGGGTAGGCGTGATGGGATACCTCAGAGGCTTACTCGCCGATGCTCTACTGCTCTTATTCCTAGACCCCATTCGTCAAATGTCTGCAAAAGAAGACACACACACTTCCTGACAGTATTGCTCTGTTAGTACTGTGAGTAGGTGCCAGACAAGTTAGTGGAGGTGGTTGGATAACTTTTAAGAATATCGTTAAGGAAATGACAAAAGTGGCAGATCTGACTATAGTTATGCACAGAGGATAACGTAATCATGACAGGAAGGGCTAAAGTGGTAATTTTAATAATATTTGCAAAAGATACAAACATCGAAACAATCAAGGTAACAAGAAGAATTTCGATCAAAAGGTGTACGACGGTAACTTTTTTGAAAATTTTAAGAATGTTTTGTTAGAGTCACAACTGAAGCTACTAAGAATCTTAATA
This sequence comes from Papaver nudicaule, assembly GCA_023529015.1. Lineage (NCBI taxonomy): Eukaryota > Viridiplantae > Streptophyta > Magnoliopsida > Ranunculales > Papaveraceae > Papaver > Papaver nudicaule. Next base: position 5,940 of record JAJJMA010117696.1, read on the forward strand.
CTCTACATGAGTTATCATAGATTACACTCGTCATAAACATCATGGTAAAGTAATATCACACTACTATATCCTAAGATCTGTTATTACTGTGAGCATAAGGAACCAAAAACAAGCCAAAAGGCTATTTATAGTAACATCTATATCAGAAATAGCAAGATTTCGCCGAAAAAGAGCCTAAGGTAAGAATCTAAACTTGAGATGTATCTAAAAGAAGGGATCTTGAGGAATACTAACACTGCCGAAACTCAACCCTACTGGAAACAATCATACCCAAAGTAGCATTTTTTCTCAAAGATCAATAAGCATCCGTACGCTATGGTCTACAACATACCAAAAATAACACTTTTTCATAAAGCGAATAACAAAGCAGATAATCCTATTACTAACTCATGTTATTAAAGTGAACTATGTGATGAGGTCAGCGAGTTATGGGAAAGAACAAGATTATGAGCTTAAAACTTCACAAATAGCTAATACTTTACTAAAAATAGCACTGTAACTCAAACAATGGCCAATACATGCGAGATTTCAACAAGTAAACATGATAACAAACAAGATACGTGCTGATTTCAACAAATCATGATGAAAAACAAGAAAAAAAAACAAGTTCAAACCTCTTCTAGCGTCAAAATGTAACTGTTTAAAATCCCATGGGTAGATCTTAGACAGTACACCTAGATAATCATACACAAACATACACAGAATCATACACACATAAAACAGTAAAGACATAAGGGTTAGAGATACTTGACAGCGAGATTACTTGGTTCGTCCTCATTAATGAGGCCTACATCCAAGGATTTCCACTAGTATAAGTATGATTACATCACTCACCTTACAAATCTTCTAAGTATTAATCACTCGCCTATGAACCCTAATCTCAATGCTGGGTTAAGGAGAGCAAGTTAGTTATATCACTTTTCCTCTCTCTAAACCAGACCAAGAAATGTCCAACCCCCTTCTCAGAGGATTCTATCGCTATTTATAGAGATTTACATGGTGGACAACAGCTAATACAAACAATGACTCTTCTGACACATCTTTTTCTTCACTCGCCGATAGACTATATCGCCGAGCTTATATTCCTTCTTGCATATCTTGGCGGCCAAGTCTTCTTAAGGATAAGGACTGCTGACGAGGAACCCACTGAGTCAACGAGTCAACTCTGACATTGTATCCGTTCTGACCACTAATAAATGCTCAACTACTTTCGCTGACGTGTCCTTTACTCGCTAACGTTACTTCTCTCTTCTGTTCTTCTCATGCGATTCGCTGATATGGCTTTGGGCCTCTTTACACCGGTCTCCTAATCAATTGATTCGCCACGAGCTCTCGCTGATGATCCTCATACTTCTCAAAGGTAGTCTCTTATTACAGCTTCACTTCTAGGATACTCTTGTAAGGCAAATGCATTTTCTACACTCACATTTTGCCTCTTTCATCTCTAAGATTTTATGATCGCCAGGGATGAAATTCTCTCTTTCGCCGAAAATTTCGCACCCTCGTTCTCCACTATGATTTCGCTTCGCCACGCGTCCCACATGCACAAGTTTCTCTTTTTGACCTGTAACCGTCAGCACCGGTTCATCTTCTTTTTCTGGCTTATAAAACAGACCTTTCTCTCTCATGACCGTCTTCTTCATATCTTCAAATCTTTTTCTTCAACTTTCCCAGAGCTCACTTTCTTTCTCAAACCCTAAAACTGCTACTGATGCTTCTTCATCTGATTCAGGCCTTCCCAAACTCTTAAAATTTACCACATCATCTTTACTCCTACTTTGATCTCTCTTCTATCAACTTTCCTTGCATTGAATCCGCGTTCTAATCCCTTTTCATACACTCCCAACTCTACCAGTTCATCTCCTCCGGCTGTTCTTATTATTCCTGTTAACCGCTATATCGCCTGCAACCGTCTCTGATATCATGGCCGCTACTACTCCAGATGCTTCTCGCCAAACTAGTTCTGCTACTCAAAATATCGACTCGCCAGTCGATGAGACAGAGTCGTCAAACTCTCCTGCTGCTACAAAAGCCACCAAGAGACCTTCTTGGCATCAATGGGACGAGTATTGTGCCTATGACAAAATCTCCATCCACCCCCTGACGTTGACCAAGTTTGATGGTTTGACTAAGGCTACCATTCCTACCACCCTAGACGATCTTCGCCGAGATGACCAACATGCGGAGAGAGCGGTAGCTGCTTATGGCACCCTCAAGGCTGGATTACAATTCCCACTTTATGATCCCGCTGATACGTTTATATTGGATCTCCTTATGGAGATTAAAAAGAGTCCTTTCCAACTTACCGCGAATGCTATTCGTATATTGATGGAATGGAAGCTTCGCCGAAGTGACCAGTCAAACTATCCTGAGTTGTTCAAGAAGGGTTTGTTCCCACCAGAGTCTTACACGGTTGAGAATTTTCTGGATCAGTATGACGTCTTGCCTTCAACAATCAAAGGTGAGCCTTGGGCCTATCACTTTGTCACCAAGCGCACCTTGAAGTCTGAAGAAGTCATGCTCGGCGCTGTCGACAAAAAGGAAGTTTCAGGCACCAAAACAGCGCGAAAGAGCACGGAGGGTGGTTGGTCCAAACTGCCTTGCTGGCTTGAAGGTCCCTGGCTGATGGGATGGCGTGATGATGCAAAAACGGTAGCTAGGAAGAGCTTCGCCGAGGGCCATGAAAAATTCAAGGATTATAACTTTCTCGAAGTACACTGGACAGAGGAAAAGTTATATCGTGGTACTGATGGAAAAGTACACAAGGACCCAAAGGGTAATTGGTTGTTGTTGCCTGCTGATGATGATGCCAACGCCGAACAGGCTGGCAAGAAGTCTAGCAAAGGCAAGAAGAGAAAACAATCAGAAGCGAAAGCTGGAGATCAGGTAATAAGCATTTTCCTGCCTTTAGAATATATATATATATATTTATCTTTGCTTGCTTTCTGAACTTCATGGTGATATTGGTGTTTGGTTTCAAAGAGCATGGCGGAAGATCTGGTAACAAACATAATATGTGTTCTTTAATTTTAAAAATATATATCTATATTTTCCTCTGTTTGTTTCCAGATCTGACTAATGTTCATTTTCTAGAACACTCAGGTGTTATCTCAGCGAGAAGAGCTTCGTAACAAGATGAAGAAGCTTAAAGAGAATCCCCCTGCTGTCGTGAAGTCTGTATAAAAGGCACCTCCCGCTGGGGTTGACACGGCTTTGCCTCAGCGTCCCAGTTCTTCTTCTCATCCAAAGGCTCAAGTTCCTGACTCGGCGAAGTCTGATAAGTTAAAGATTCGCTTTAAAGATAAGGTCGTTCCTCCCGCTAACTCTGAGACAATTTTTGAAGAGAAAGACGTTGATGAAGAAATGATTGACTGTGGTCATGGAGAGTCTCATTTTGAGCGAGAACCTGTAGTTCCTTTGAAAGAAGTCGGCGAGACTACTACTGAGAAACTTAACCTGACTACCGCTGTTAATTTCACCGCGGCTGAAACTGTTGGCGAAACTAGAGCTCCTCATTTCCCTCGCTCGTCTTTCCCTATTCTGCACAAGATGCCTCCTGGCGACAGACCTGCTAATTCTCAAAGGAGAGGGTGCACCGGCGAGATAGTGAATAGGCTTGCTGATTCTTTCTCCCAGTTGCTCAATCTTAAAGAAGACAACAGTCTCGATTCTCTTTACCATGAGGCTATGGTGAAGTATTCCACCCCCAGTCTTATCAACTCTAAAGATCTATCGTCTGTTGCTCATGACTTGACTCCTCAAGAGCACTTTAATTTTGTTGCAGCGATAATTACCTTTCGCCCAACACTTTTTGTTGAATTTATTATTTCTTATATTTGTACTAACTCCTTTCTTGTTTCTGCCTCAGGGTTTTCAACATTCGCTCAGCCTTATTGACACCATTGAGGCTCAAAGCGATAGGATCGGCGTGCTGACTCGGGAGAATGAGGAGCTTACACGCAGACTCCAAAGTGAGACAATTACAGTCAACAAACTTCGCGAGTTAGAGCTAAGGGACTCCAATAAGCGAGACGAGCTAAAAGGTAAGATAATCATGTCCTTCTTCCACTTTTCAGTTGCAGAAATTTATTTTTCCTTTGAACCTTCGCCGAAACCCTTAGACCCCCTCCCTTCTAAGGTCGCCGACATCATCCTGACATCCAGCTGAAGCGAGCAGAAACCGAGAAAGACAACTTGGCGAATGCTAACGCTAGGCAGTGTGACTTGCTGTTTGGTTTGGCCAAGAATGTCAAGTGGTACCGCCAAGAGTTAAATTATGTTACCGATCTTAATGAAAACCTTGACCATCTTCTCAAAGCTACCCAAACAAACTTGAAGTGGGTCGAGAGCGAACGTGATAACGCTCGTCGCTTAGCTGAAATCAACCGTAAGCAAAAGGAAATTGCTATTGTGGATCATACTCGGGCGAGCTCCTTACTGCAAGCGGAGAAGGAAAGGGCCAACACACTTGCCTCGCGACTGAACCGTGCCATCACTGAGAGAGACACCACCCAGTTAGAAATTCAAAATTGGAAAGATTTTGCAAAGATTCATGGCGACAGAGCCAGACAGCACTGCGATCAATTAACATCCCAGCAACAGCAGATAGCGAGCGTCCTGGGCCCATCCGCTAATCCCAAGTTTGAGCACAACTTAAATCTTCTTAGAGAAGCCCAAGAGGGTGCTTGTAGACACGTGAGCGAGTTGGAAGGTAGATTTCTAGGGTGCCTTTTATTACAATTTTTCTTTTGCTTCAGTTCTGAACTTACGTTATCTTTTTTGCTTTCAGAGCGAATCAAACATCTTGAGGGCGAGCTGGAGAAGCAAAAGAAGGTGGTTGGGGACCATAAGCTGTGTACTGACAAGATTTTTGATCTGGCTGACAAACTCACTCATCACAATGGCTGTGAAGAGAGGTTAAACAAGGCCTTGGAAGATCACTGTGAATGCCCTAATCAGATTGCCGAGTTGAACCTCAAGCTTCAGGAGCATGAGAAGTGTGAAGAGAAAATCAAGACTCTTGACGGTAAAGTTAATACTTGGGGAAAATTCGTGATGATCTCCAGACTGATTTGAACAAGGCTCAAAAGATCTCAGAGATCAAGAAGCCAAGCATGACATCGACTTGATCAACCTTTGTCGTTGTCCAGGAGTATGTCAATAAAGAATTTCCCAAACTTGGACTCGCCATCCCTAAGGAATATGCCCTCACCACCAATCCTTTCGCCGAAAAGGAGACTGTTGATTGTGAGGATGGAAGCGAAGGTGAGGATGACAGCGATGAATCAAGGTCTGAAGGAGAAGAGGAAGAAGAAGAAGTGGAAGAAGAAGAAAAAGAAGAAGAAGAAAAATATGAATAGTTTTTCATGGGTTTAAGCCATTGGGAGATCGCCAATCCCCAGGATACCCTGTAGGTTATTCGCCTTAGCATCTTCTTTTTTTCTTTGGTTGTTATTTTCCTTGTCCCTTGTTGGCGACTTTATACTTTTGGTGTTGTCCTCTTTGTTTGTTAAGTAATGCAAGAACTTTTATCATATTCTTCTAGTCAACATAGAGTACTTTTACTTCTATACTGATATGAATAACTTATCCTATTAC